>CAUYLG010060836.1:0-51243 GCA_963573385.1 Cacajao melanocephalus | reverse complement strand
CTATGAAACTCACCATTTTTTTTTCTTATTTTTTTTTTGGCATATTTTTTTTATTTTTTTTTGGTTGCTATAACCAAAAAAAAAAAAAAAAAAAAAAAAAAATTGTTCTGCTACAAGTTGCCCTGTCTTAACCAACTGTAGAAACTCATACAAGGGTATTTAGACAGATGCATAGGGAGAGTGGTGGCTTTGGCATAAGCCTGTTGGTTACCAGGTATGTTTGCAGGACATAAAATGATGAGAGGAACAGTGGGAGCTTTTTCATGTTTTTCTATCTTCTTCTTATATTGAGAACAACAGTGTCTTTACCCTTACTTTTGATGACTCAGAACTCTGATCTAGAATCGTAAAGACCAAAATACAGGTATAAAAAACCATGTGCTTATGGGAATTATATTTGTTCTTTGAAATTTATTAAAGCTTTCTGATGGCTTGGCACATTATTAAATTTTTGTAAATGTTCTATTAGTAATTGAGAGAAATGTGTACTTTGTAATTGTTGCTTGTGAAACTCTATAAATGGCCATTAGTTTGAAGTTATTTATTATATTGTTTTTATCTTTCAAATTATTATTTTAGTTATCTACCTGTTCTATTAGTAATTCAAAAGTCTGTGTGCAAATGTATTGTCTTTATTTTTTCATGCTGTCTCACTCATATGTGCATTATTTTAATAATTTCTTGAAAGTGATATCTGCATCTTCTAATGCATGATGAAATACTGTAGTGTGTTTCACATCTCTTGGTCTCTTTGCTCCAACTTCTATCGTATTGAACTTAACAAGGCTTTTCATTGTAGGCTGTTATGATTACATTTGCTTTCTTTTGCTTTGCTCTAGTTACATTTAAAAGCAACTGCCGATATCAAAATAAGAGATATATATCACATTGCACACATCATGTTATATACATACATCCTATATAACATCTATGTTTTTTATGTGTGACATTTTTCATATATGGCATTGTGTGTGTGTGTTTGTGTGTATGTGTGTGTGTGTGTGTGATATTAGCACCTGGATTAGTCTTCCTTGTTATTTAAATTCTTCATGTCTATTTTCTGTATGGTACTTCGTGTAGCAAAGCTTCTTAAGCCTTATTTGTCTAGTAATATTTTTATAGCTTTAATATTTGAATAATAGCTTGGGTGGATAAAAACTTTAAGTTTAGAGTTTTTTTCTTACTGATTCTTCTGACTTTTATGGCAGGAAGAGGTTGGCATACACAAACGTTTATGTGGAATGAATTAAAAACCAAACTAAAAATACAAAATTTATTAATGAAAACAGAAAATTCTTGCTAATTCGGAGGAAGCAAAGATTCATTAACTCATAAAAATCACAAAACTTGAAAACAAAAATTTGATAAAACAGATTCTATCATCTATTTGTCTCACCAATTGATCAAAATTATGCTTCTTGAAAGACACATTTAAGTATATAAAGAAGCAAGCTTCAGGCTAAGAAACTCACAGTTCTTATGTCTGAAAAAAGTACTTGTATTTAGAGTATATAAAAATATTAAATAATCTAAGAAGACAAATAACCTAGTTAAAAATGTGTGGAGAATTTGAAAAGACATTTCAGAAAGAGGATAGGAATGACCGATAAGCATATAAAATGATGCTTAACATTTTTAGTCATCAGAGAAATAAAAATTTACACCGCAGTGAGATAGCTCTACAATCTAGTAAAATGGCTAAATGAACAAAATGTCTTAAAATGCCAAGTTTTGGTGAAGATGAGGAGTGACTTGAACTCTCACACTCTGTTGGTGAAAAATGTATAATAATACAACAATTCTAGAAAATAATTTAGTGTTTTTTTATAAAGTTATAAATATGACTTCATAATTTTATTCCTTGATATTTTCCCAAGAGAAATGAAAACATACCTTCTCAGAGATTTGTACGTGAATGTTCATAACAGCTTTACTCATAAGAGCTCATTAAATAAGTAAATGGATGAATAGATTGTGATATATTTATTCAATGAGCTTCTACCCTATAGTGAAAAGAATAGATTCATAATAAATGCAAAAACATATATCTATCTTAAAAATATTTTACTGAGCAAAGGAAGCCAGTCACAAAAAGTATGTACTGTATGCTTCCACTTAATTATAAAACTTAAGAAACATAAATCTAAACTTTAGTGGTAGAAAGGGGATCAGCTGTTGCATGGGGCCAGGGATAGGGGATGAGAATTGACTGTGAATTGGCCCCCAAATCTTTGACAGTTATAGAATTGTTCTGTATCTTAATTGTCATGGTGGTTACATGGACACATACATTTGTCAAAACTCAGTGTATTATATATATATATATATATATATATATATATATATATATAACGTGTGCATTTTATATTATTTAATTTTACCTGAATAAAGTTGATTTAAATGAAAAGTTCTTTTGCATACCAATCCTATTTTTATATTTTTTTCTGAAGAAAGTAATTTTATATATATATATATATATATATATATATATATATGTAAAACTTGATTCCATTATGAGAGATCAATTTGAAAACAATGTTATTAAGAATAATGGATTGTCTCAGTAAGTTTAGTATATTAATAAAATGCAGTCATTAAAATGATGATATAGATATATACTAATTGATATGTGAACATACTGGAAACAGTTTTACATTCATTATTTAATTTCAGTTACACAATAATAGCACACAATAATAGCATGCATTTTCAAGTAAGGTTTAGGACAGTCAAGAGAACTATAACTTTGAGTGACAAAGTGATTTGTCCACAAACATACGGTTTCTAATTGGATGGAGAGAGGGTTTTAGGTGGGGCATATATGCTTCCTTCTGTACCATGCTCTCTCTCCTGTTTTACCCATCAGCTGCATTTGTCATGTTCTAATCTGATCTGTTTCCTTGAAGTGACAGAGTGCTGACAGAGAGCAGTGCGGATCTCGTTCATGGTGGGTGAAAGCGCTAGATTGTTTCTCACTGTGGAGATACAGTCCGCAATAGAAACCAGATAAGAAATGGGGAGACCAAAGCCAATCACATGTTTGAATGGAACCATAATTGACATATATTAAATCATGATTCTGAGTGAGACAAAATGTGCCTTTTCTCTCAGTCTAACACCATTGCTCTTTAGAAAATTTAGGACCCAATGACCATTATTTGGAGGACTAAATTAGATCTGACCTGTGGCAATGTTTATCAGCTCAGCCTTTACCCTGCTTCATCCTCCCTCCCTCCACTGCCTCTCTTTTTATCTTCCTCTTTCTTTCACTCTTCATTATCACATCCACTAATCCAGTGCCCTTGTGCTTCTTCGGAATTTGTCAAAGTGTGTGTGTGTGTATATGTGTGTGTGTGTGTGTGTGTGTGTGCGAGGGTGACTAGACAAAGCTGTCAGAGACTGAATACACACATCATATCCCAGTTACTCATCAGTGTAAGTTATGGAATCTCTACTGCAGCCTTTAAGGTTACTGAATTTCCATAATGTGATATGGACCCACAATCTTTTATCTGAAGATCTTGAGGCCAGATAGGTTTCTAAATCATTAGATTTTACAAAGATGGCATAGTATATACAGTGGAATCTTAAGAGCAAACCAATAAACACAATCATATTCTGGAGTAAAACCTCTTAATAGTCATATTATATAAGTAGCCTAGTGTGTTTGCTGTCACGTGAGTTCAAATGAGTTTCCAGTAGTTTTGCATATTGGAATTGAATGTAAGTACCATGGGCCACATCTAGCTCTCCAGGAGAGAACTCTGGGCACACTTTTAGCCTATAGCTATAGTCTCTTCTATTCTTTTTTAATCTGACTCTTAATGCCCTTTTATTCATTCCCTGATTTCAGATACATGGTTTAGAACTTTGCCTTGAATTTGGACTTGTGTGTGTGGGAGTGAGTGTGCACACACTTGCACACACAAACACAACTTTAATGACATCTAATGAAAATACCTGAAAAATTCACTTCTAAGTTTAAATTTTAATGGTTTTTAGTACGTGTGTGCAGTCGTAAAATCACTATAATTTTCAAGGTTTAGAGCACTTCTGTTGCCCCCAAAATCTCCCTCCTGTACCAGTGCAGTCAGTCCCCACTCCCACCGCAGCCTCAGGCCAGGCAACCATGATGAGGTCTTTTACTTAGCCTAGTATTTTGAGATGCATTCATGCCCTTGTGTGTATTAGCGCTTTGTTCTCTTTTATTGCTGAGTGGTATTTCCATATGTGCATTAACTAGTGAATAGATCAAGAATATGTAGCTTACCTCTACATGAAATAATGTTTAGTAATAAAAAGGTCATGTGTTTTTAACCTGTTATCCAGCCTACTAACCTCTGAATCCCTGGTTTACGTTGGATACTTCCTTAGGTTATGTGTCCCCTCACTTTCATTATAAGACTTAGGCCAACAAGTCTCTCTCTAGCCCATAAACCCATAGTTATTTCTTAGGCAACTGGGCTTAGATAGTGCAGTGAGCTGGAAAGCCTTGGAAATGTAATTGCCCTTCTCCTGGGTCAGTGGATCACAGCTATGACCCTTCAGGCTGCACATTCAGCTATAGAGTCAGGCAAGAAAGACTTTCTGATGATGATCAGTTGGCCACTCCAAGTATGGGCCCCAATATTTCTTCTGTTGCACCTAATAGGATCATTGCCTACTGCATGGAATGCAGGGATTCAGAGGTGTGCCCACTTTCTGAGAATTGAGGGACTATAGCTGGATTGGGAATCTAGAGGAAATTTCTCCTCTGTCTGGCTAAACTGAAATCTTTATTGTAGTTGAGCCAAATCAACAATCTATCTCTAGGAAAAGAGGGCTGAAAGAGATTCCCTCTAGTATTCCCTTCACACTTAAGATTTTTGCTTGGGCACTGACACTCCTAAAGGAGCCAGAAAAGAAGTGAAGGAAAACCTGGATGGAAGTCAGTGGTTTGTAGGAGTGGTAGATAAATTTGCCTGCCTTTAGATCCAACTGCACCACATTTCTGGCAGTGAGGAGTGCCATTCCATTTCAGAACCAGCCTAGATTAAGTGACAGGATGTCCTGTTCATGAAAGGGGCCATTCATCACCCAATGGAAAATGTCATATGGCAAGGCAGGACTTTAGCAAGTTGCTCTCAGACATCTACAGAGGCCCCGAGCTTAGACACTGTTATTATTTGCATTTCATGTCTAGAGGCAGAGCTGGGGTGGGGCAGGGAACAGGAACCACAGAGGATAGGGATACTACTATTCTATAACTGTGGCAACTTTTTGCTCTGTTTTATTTGCACTTGACATTTAGTTGCTTCTTAATTTTTTTATTGTATTTACCTTTCCTGCTTCTAATTTTACTAAGCAGCAAAATGAAAATAATAATAAATGAGTTAACATAGATAATACCCTTAGGATGGTAATCCTGGAGTCTAGTAATGCTTCAATAAAATGCAGCCACTGTTATTTAATATTATTTTTCAGTGGCAGGAATGCTTTTCTGAATCTATAGATTGTGTGTAACTTATAAGGAGAAGATAACTGGTCAGTTGCATTTATAAATCTGTTCAATTATAGACAGAGCTATAGGCCCACAGATTATTATGCAGTCTGGGACATGAATGTGAGACTGACAATGAAAAGAACCACTTCTCCCTTCCCAGTGCTGAGCGTTGAGGTGTTAGAGAAGGGTCCATACTTCTAACAGGGGGACAATGTCCAAGAAATGTCCATTGACGGGTTGGCTGTATAGGAGATACAGCCTGTTCAATCTAGAAATTCTCACATTTTATAATCAGTGTCAAGAATTTTTCTATAGTAAATCTCTTCTGTTACCTTAAAAACTTTACTAAAGGGATTTAAACTCCCATAACCTGGTCTGAGGCATGGTTTAGAGGAGGCTCCATTCCTGCTTTTGGTGATGTAGTCAAAGTGCTGCCATGGCCACTTGCAGGACTCAATATGGTTTGGAGAGGCGATGTCAAGGGAGCAAGCAGTGTTTTCCTTGGAAACAGTTGATTGCCTGGGGTGACAGAGGGTTGGACAAATTGTAAGCGTTTCTTGGAAATTCCTGGAATTCCTTGGTGATGAATACTCCATAGAATTTTTGACTTCTTATGAACTCAAGCATAATGGGGACTCAACTTTTAATTGTCTATTAAAGGATTGCATAAGCCTGGACATATCAGGAGTTAGGGACAAAGAAAACCCTGACACCCAGATGAGGGCACTCAGAGGAAGTACTTGTGTGTCCACAGGCAAAGCTTCCCTCACTGTGTCCACAGGCAAAGCTTCTCCCATATCCCAGCTTCTCCTGCCTCAGGACAGAGGCAGCTGAGGTACCTGTTATACAAAAGCTAAAAAGAAATTATTTAGACAGTTAGTGAGGGTAAGACAGTCCTTGGAAACGTTTCCCTTTGAATAAAAAAGCAGCCCCTAAATCATTTATTTTCTAACAAAGAACACCCTGGAAAATCAAGCTGCAGACAGAAAAGCAAGCTAGAAGCTTGCACAGGTAAATGCTGGAGGCAGTGCTAGAAGTCAAGGAATACCTAGGAACCAGGCATATCCAACCTGGAGGTTCCATCTTCCCTTTTCTTTGTCACCACGTGTGCAGTCAGGGAACAGTCAACATGGCACCAGCCAGGTAGAGAAGCCACCCGCATAGTACAAGATTAGGGTAGGGTGGCCAGCTTCTTCACCTGCTATGTAAATGGCACACCTGGTCCAACCAATCCTTTGCACCTATGTAAATCAGACACTGTATCCTGAAGCTCATCTATAAAACCTCTTGCACTTCTCTGCAGACTGGAAGACCCCCTCGGGAGGCCTCTCTGCAGAAGAGAGAGCTTTTCTCTTTTTTGCCTGTTAAACCCCTGCTCTTAACCTCACTCCTTATGTGTCTGCATCCTTGATTCCTTAGTGTGAGGCAATAAACCTCAGGTATTACCACAGGTATACAACACAGTTTCACCTACAGATCATCTAGCCCCTGAAGAGATGATATCTTCTCTTGCTCTGCAGAGCTGCCACCTCACTAGAAAGCATGGGTGGTCACAACACTGATTTCTCATCAGTGAGTGGCAGGAGGATCTACTGCATCAACCATGACACCAGCTACATGTTGTCACGGTGGACTATTCAGGGCTCTGCCTGCCACTCTGACAGTATTGCCTTAAAAACTCAGAGGACGGCAGGGCCAATGCCACCAGATTCTACCACTTTGAACAGTACTTAGAATGAATAATTCTGAAATTGGAAAGGTTTCGTTGTCCCCCTCCTAGGGCATGTGATGGGGGGTGTAGGTTGCTTCTTTAGTGCCTTGCTGTTCAAACCACTAGGGGAGCATACAGACAGACAGGCTGTGTGGCTCTGACCCCATGGCAGTGTCTAGGGGTGAATGTTTACAGCTCCTGAAGCCCCAGTGGGCATGTGTTACAGGGTACTCTTTTAGTTTGCTGTCTGTAGGTGGCTTGTGTTAACTCAGTTAGACCCTCTACCTTGTTGCAAGGACAGAGGGCTTTCTGTATTCAAGGGTTTCTTGCCTGGGTGTACTGGAAGAATCAGATTACATGCCGGCTTGGAGAATGAGTTCAGGGTTTTATTGAGTGGAAGTAGCTCTCCGCAGATGGGGGAATCAGAAGGGAGATGGTTTTCCCCTGGAGTCAGGGTGCTTGGCAGGCTCCGACTGCCCCGGCCAAACTCCACCTCATCCTGCCAGTGGACGGCCTGCTGCCAAGCTGGTGCGCTGTTCCACCTGTGTGCTCCCTCCACATCCTCTCACTGTCCAGCTGCTCCTCTCGATGTCTAGCTGCCTGTGTGTCTGCCTGCCAGGGTCTTGGGGGTTTTTGTAGGCCCAGAATGGGGATGTGGCAGGCCAGGTGGTTTTGGAAAATGCAACATTTGGACGTGAAGGCAGGAGTGCCTGTCCTCACCTGGGTCTGTGGTAATGGAGCCCTCGTCAGGGACCCACATTTCTCTACCCAGCACTTTCTTTCCCCACTTCCATATCATTTAAAGGGACCATGCTCTTCTCCCAGCACTCCTTTATCAATTCCAGCAAAACTTCAAGATTAACTGGCAAATGTATACAAATTCCCTGGCCCTCAAGACTTGAAGGGTGGGTCTGTATGAATGTGAAAATGAACTTGTACATCCAGTTTTCTCTCAAGCTACCTTTGAGTATTTTTTCTTCCATTCCCCAACACAAAGACCTGCATTGAGAGCAGGGAGAGAGTAATTATGCCTTTACTTACAGCCCTTTGGTACCTTAAGTGCAATACTGCTGCCAGTTAGGATGGGTTTACCTATTGAGGCCAGATAGGCCAATTTTTATATAAGTTCCTTAAAAAAAAAAAACAACTGCCAGAGGCAACCTGGCTGCAAATTTTCTAGTCAGGAGAAAAATCAAGCTCTCAATTTCTTAAAATGTAAAGGAATCAGGTATCTGCTCCTAAGACCCAGGCACGGTGATTTGAAAACAACAGAAAGCCAAGAGACAGCATTCAAGTCTCTTGAAAGGCAGCCACCCCTCTGTCTGCCGTCATGTGATGAAGGCACACTCATATGGGGACTGGGCATTTCTGTGACTCACAATATCACAGACATCAAGGCAGCAGAGAGATAGGAGACCACACTGAGAGTTTCCCACTGAGTTCCTGTATTTCCCCTTGGGGCTTTCCATCCTCTGGCAGGAGATCCTACCTCTACTTTACCTAGGAGTTCTACTACAGGCATTGCCTGAACCTCACCCGGCCTCCCAGTCTGTCTTTCTCTGTCCTAGAACTCCAGGCAAGCATTCTCTCTCCTGGAAGGGCTTTCTCAGACCAGGAGTGTGGGAGCTTCTCCAGCACTGTGACACCGTGGAACTCAGCACCTGGGTTCCTCCCCTCCAGGCAGGGTGTGAGAGCACCATGTTCGAGACAGGAAGGCTTCCTTTAGCTCTGCTTCCACATATTTTGTCTTCCCCTATCCTGGAGGGTTCCCCAGTCATCACCAACGTTTCTTGTCTGATTCCAGGGGACTTTGTGCCTGATTTGGGCTCCCTTTGCACTCCATCTCCTTATACATGGAGATAGGCAGGAGAATTATATTCTTCAGGTGTGTGGTGCTAAAATTCTTGGGAGCTCCCCCATTATCTAACAAAAGAGAGGGAATGGGAACAGGGAGGAAGATGGGATGGTGCTGCAGAGACTGGATAGAGTGCTCATGTTTGCATGGGGAAATAAGTCACCTTATGCTCTGCCATCAGGAGTCCTGGCAATGTGCCCCTCACCAATACCTGAGTTAGTATTGTCACAGTTTCATACTCTTGTCTTTTGATTTCTAACCTTGCTCTTTTTCAAATATGCATTGCTTCAAACATCAGCTTACTAAAGTACTTTTCTACATGATGGTGTGTACTAAGTGCAAAAATATAAAGAGAAATAAATATGCATTTTGAACAGGAGGAGCTCACAGACTACTGAGAAATAAGCCTTTTGTATTTATAAATAAAAATTATAATAGTACCTAATATGGGCTTTCTCATCAGTTGCTTAAAGTAGCAATTCTGCTTGAGGAAATCAGGAGAGGCTTCAGAGAAATCAGCCCTTGAGTGGAGATTTAGGTGAACATGGACAGTGAATGGATGCACAGGGAAGGCATTTAGGGTAGAGGAATAAATGACACGCACCAAGACTATTACAAGGTACTGGTTCCCATGATCGTGGAGGCTAAGAAGACAAGACAGCAGATATCCTGCTGAATCAGTAGAGCTATGTTTAATCCATGGTAGTGTTTGATAACAAGTATCACAGCTACCAAAGGAGACTGGGATGGTTAATTTTATGTGTCAGTATGGCTGGATCACAGGCTGCCCAGATATTTCGCGAAATATTATTCTGGTTGTGTCTGTGAGGGGGTCTCTGGATGAAATGACATTTGAATCAGTGATTGAGGAAAGCAGATCTCCCTCTCCAATGTGGGTGGGCCTCATCTGCGGAAGGCCTTAACAGAAGGAAAGGCTGAATAAGGAAGAATTTGCTCCTTCTGTCTGACTGTCTTTCGCTGAGACATTACTCTTCTCCTGCCTTTGAACAATGCCCAGACTGGAACTATACCAGGCTCTCCCAGGTCTCCAGGTTCCCAATTTTAGACATTGGGACATCTTAGCCTCTATAATCCTGTGAACCAGTACCTTCTAATTATCCACCCACTTACTTAACTACCAATCATCTATCTCATTCTGTTTCCCTGATGAGCTCTGACTAATACAAGAACCCTAGGTATCTTAGTCTGCTGGGGGTGCTATAAAAAAATACAACAGATTTGTTGGCTTAATAAATAGACATTTATTTTTCATAGTTCTAGAGTCTGGGAAGTCCATGACTGAGTGCCTCCAAATTCTATTTACGGTGAGGGTTTTCTTCATTGCTTATGGCCACCTTCTTGCTATGTCCGCATATGGCTTTTCTTTGGTGCATGTGCACAGGGGCAGGGGTGGTGGCGAGTGGGGTTGAAGAAAGAAAGAAACAGAGACATAGAGGAGGGGAGAATATACAAACTCTCTGGTGACTCTTCTTATAAGAACATTAATTCTTTTAAATCAGGATCTTACCTTTAAGACTCCATTTAACCTTACCTCTATAGAGGACACATCTCCAAATATAGTCAAACTGGGAGGTTAGGCTTTGACATAGGAACTCTGAAGGACACAATTCAGTCCATAACTCTGGGAAAGGGTGATGGAATAGGAGTCTAGACAGGTTGTCCAGATGAGAATGTAAAAGACGTCAAGTCTCATATTAAGGGATTTTAAGGTTTATCCTGCCATTGAAGGGGAGATAGTGAAGGATTTTAAGTGTGAAAAAGAGATGATAAAATTTATATTAGAAAGCTTATTCTGATTTCTGGTTAAATGAGCATTGATTAGCAATCTCTGGAATAGTCTACACACATTCGCCAATGGAAATTTTGTCACAAATTTAAAAATGATTACTCATAGCCTCTGGAGAAACTAAGGCAGACAGCCAGTGCCATATTCTTGGAGATATTCTAACACTTACATGGTTCATGTAGTTGTATTGAGAAAAATAATTTGTGGCCTTTCATGCAGCCCTACATTAGTGAACACCCCAAAGGTGCTCATTTACCCTGTCTGGAGTCTTTTTGTTAGGTTCAATGCCTATTGCCTTTGGTGTCTATGCTGGTCATAACACTGGGAGATCACCTGAATTCACTGCATTGATGTAGCATTTTGATGAAGAGTTTCTCTCTTATCTTTAGATAACAGGGAAAGAAGAAGGTAGGATGGGGTGCAAACAAGGAATGGCTTTTGGCATTTGGCATTTTGATTGATAAATGCCATACGTGCTGTGTTCTTGGGAGTAACAAAAATAAGAACATCTTTAACAACAGTTCACACTAGTTTTATTATTTGGCATTTATAATTTACTATTTAAATATTTGTTTATTACAGATAGCATCAGTTCTAGGGATCAGACAATAGAATAAGATATTAAGAATCTATATCCAGCAAAGCAGCCTTGGTCTATTTGGATTCTTTATCAAATTGCCATCCAACTGAAGATTTGAGAAGGTTTTGCTATTGTTGCTCTTGTTTGCTTTTTGACAAATACCAGGTGACTAGTAAGATCAAAGCATGTTTACACATCATATCTCTTGAAAAAGTTGGATTGAAATATATCATGACTCCTTGAAATATGGAATCACTAAAGGGAGCACTAAATGCCTATATTGAACTGATGTGTGTAAATCTCATTATTTAAGGATGCAGGAACATACAAAAAATACACCAGAACCTAGGACAAAAATATTAAAGGAAAAATAATGTGAAATATTATCCTAAACATTAATAGAAAGCTAAGACTTGAAAATAACTTACTAAAATAACCAGAAAATTTCTCAGAAAACTGCATGCCATGTTTATTAAGATACAAGGCATAGTCTATATGCAGTAAGGAAAGAAATCTTAAGTACTGAAAAGGCTAAAATCAAACTACGGTATGATAAAATGAATAATAACATGGGTTGGAAGATAATCTGCATAAGAAAATAAAGATAATAAAATAGAAATTGCAGTACCAAAACCAAAGTCCTCATTTATGGGAATGTGATGTTGCATTAGAACTTTATTGATCAGTAATGTGAAGAATGAACTTGAAAAACTTTTCCAAAACGGAGATTGCCTTGCTCTGACTTCTATCTTGAGGCTGATTTAAAAACAATCACACACTCACTGGATGGTACAGATAAATATATTTGTTTATAATTACTGAAAACGAAAGAACCATTTGTCAAATCCCTTTCACACTGACAAGAAAAGATCATTTGGGTTTATTATTTAGGGCAGTGATTCTGAAATATGCTCACTGGGCTAGCAGCAGCAGCAGCAGCGTCTGAGATCTTGTTAGAAATGTAAGTTCTCAAGCACCACCTCAGCCTATTGAGTCAGAAACTCTGGGAGTGGGGCCAAGTAGTTCGTGCTTTCACAAGCCCTGTGGATGATTCTGATGCTGCTCAAGTTTGAGAATCATTGGATTAGGAGAATGACTTTCTTGCTATGAGAGTGTTCCCAGGTAGCTTACCTGGCTGCCTGAGGTACCCCTTGTCTGCCACTGCTCCAGACATATAAAATCCAGACAAGTTTGCAGATGTGAAGGCTCTGCTAGTTGGAGAGCACGTGTGCCTCAGATTCCCCACCCAAGATGAGAGGAAAGGGACATAAATAATTGATTTTCCCAAATAAGAATATTAAAGGAATTCCAGATGCAACATATGACTATAAATTAAGTAGGAGAAACATTTCCTAAAGTTAGGGAAGAGCTGTGCATGCACATTGAAAAGGCTTTCTGTAATATGGGCAAAGTCAACAAGAAGACTCACAGCTAATTAATTCTGGGGGAAAATAAGGGGTACCATAAGAAGAACAGACATAAAGAAGAAAGGAAGGAGGGAAGGAAACAAGGAAAGAAGGAAAGGCGCAAGGAAGGAAGGAAGGGAAAAAGTCTGCCTCTAAGACTAAAAATCTTTGTGTAGGCATCAGATCTGAAGATAAAGTAAAAAATTAGGTTTATATAGAAAGATGGATACCTCTTCCTCCAAGGCTATCAGTAAGGAATGCAATATTATGTACAAAATATTGGAAACAAGATTGAAAACTTGTAAATCATATGATTTCCTGAAACATGGTTTGTGCTCACTTAAGTGCTAGCCGTTCCTCATTATTACAGCACCACAAGCACAGGAATGGGGAGAACGTAACTCATTTCCTGGAAGGTGCCATACTCTAGGCCCTAGAGTCTAGGCCATTTACACATGTTTCCCAAGAAGGAAGGTCCAGACAAAATGGTAAATTCAGAGGAGGGTTAAGAGCATAAATGTTGTGGGAAATTTTGTGTGACCAAACGTGCTTGGGGATTGCGGCTGTGAACCTCAGAGAATAATGGCAAGAAATAAAGTTAAACAGGCTGGGCATGGTGGCTTATGCCTGTAATCCCAGCACTTTCAGAGGCCAAGGTAGGTGGATCAACTGAGGTCAGGAGTTCAAGACAAGCCTGGTCAACATGGTGAAACTCTGACTCTACTAAAATACAAAAATTAGCTGGGCATGGTGGCAGGCACCTGCCATCCCAGCTACTCGGGAGGCTGAGGCAGGAGAATCGCTTGAACCCGGGAGGCAGAGGTTGCAATGAGCTAAGATTGTGCCATTGCACTCCAGCCTGGTGCAAAAAGAGTGAAACTTTGTCGAGAGAGAGAGAGAGAGAGAGAAAGAGAGAGAAAATGAGGGAGGGAGGGATGAAGGGAGGAAGGAAGACAAAAGGAAAGGATTACTCCAGGAAATTTTCAAGTACTCAAAATGTATTTCATGTGCAAGTCCTAGTAGAAAAGATCTCCAACACATATCACATAGGACAGTGGGCACACATTCCTCCCCTCCACTTGCTTTCCTGGTAACAGGAAGGCAATGACACTACCCTGGACTCTCAGGTCCTCCAAGGCTGGGATGCAATTGATGAGAGATCACATCAGTGAGTAGCATTGCTGCCATAGTCCAATGAGAACTTGCTTTCTTTCTCCCAATATTGTCAGTTTATGAAGGATAGTCTTGTATATTCAACTCTACTCTCTAGGATTATGAATTCTAGTCAGGGAGACAAGCCACACATCTGAGAAATTAATAAACATTCAAAATCTGAAAACAATACAGACAATGTCAAGAGTGTTTATGTGTTAAGTGAAATGTGAGTGATGGAAATATCTAGCTACATAATGAGCTACCATTGTCAGTGAAGATGCCAGAGAAAGCTTTACAGAGAAGGGAAGCAAACTAGCAGAATGCAGTGGTAACTCCATTGCAGGCTGAGAGAATAACATGAGGCTCAAAAACAGGGAACTGTGAGATGAAATAAGTGGATACTTTTGAGAGAACACGGATTAACTTTAGGATGAAGTATGAAGTTGAAATGGTAATATTTTGGTGTTTAGAATTTATCTTGTGAGTGATGTAGACCCATAGAAATTTAAAGATGTTCTTCTCAATGTGAATTTCCAAAGACAGAATAGCAATTGAACTAGGTTTTCTGTCAAATGGTAGGTTCTCTTATAGCATCCTATATTTGAATATCGTACAATCAGCGAGACATGATAATATTCTTGTTGTTTATGCAATTACCTTGGTTATGCAATTACCTTGGTATTTTTGCACCATTAAATGAGAAAAAATATCCTTATTTTCTCTCCCCTTCTCTTTTTTGGACTGCTTTTAGCAGTCTGAAAATCAGCTTTCATTTTGACTGCCGCTTAACAGAATTTGATTAAAAAAAGTAAACTAATTACAACGGAAATGCAGCCCTGCGAAGCTTTAAGAAAAACACATTATTTTGTTTTAGGGTTCAGTTACTATACATTCATTTATCATCTTTATAAGCAATGTGCAGGCGATGATGAATAGGCCCTGGCTTTGAATCAGGAAATGTAAATTATCTTCTTTCTTTCCTTTTCTTCTTCTTCTTCTTTTTTTGAAACAAATAATGAATACTAGTAAATTTGAAGTTAACCAATGTGCCAAGAACTCAACAATGATGTAATGCCATGAAAGCAATGCAAGTCCTACCCATCTGCTAGTCTTAAAGCCATAAGAATTCCTGTCCAGGGAAGCCGACCTGGAGAGGGTTGTCTCATAGTTGGGCTGGCTGGTTTGGAGGACCAGCTACAGGGGGTAGTGTGTAGCTGGCTCTGATATTGCTCTGCATTTGCGCTGCCCTCATTCAAGCAGCCTTTGCTCTCAGAAAAGTAACAAGTGTGTTCCTTTAACCCTCCTTCATCTAGGTCTTAACTTTTAGACTTAAAGCTTTGCCCTCTCCTCTTGCCCATCCAAACAATCTTCATTCTTTAAGGGCTGTTCAGGTTCATGTTTCCTTGCAAAGCCTTTCCTGGTTGCTTCAGACCACAATGAAATCTCCACAGAATACTAAAAACCTTTAATATCATGTGAGAAATCAGGTGTACTTACAAGCAAGAAGCTCAGTTTTTCAGGATGGACATTATATGTTGTAATGTTTGAGTAGTTTTAGGATAGAGAGAGAAAGTACATTACCAGTAAGAGGAGACAAGGATGCTCAAATGTAGGCCATGGGTGAAGAGAGACCAGTTCTGATTGGGTGGTCATTATTGCATATATGCAGGAGGGAGGATTTTAAGAAAGATAAAAGTCAGGATGCTCACCTCAGGATAAATCTTACAATTTTATCACACTCATTTGGTGTAGAAAAACAAACCACAGTTGAAAAAAAATAGTAATATAAATGTTAACTTTATTGGTGCACAAAGTTAGGCATACTCATTTCCATTTTGAGGAGTTGTACAATATTTGCATTCACTTGTATATAGAATTTTAAGTTATTTGCATGCATTCTGAAAATTTAAAGTTGACAATTTACTCATATTTAGGTGGCATTTATGGATGAAGACATTACCCATAGACATTCTTCAAAGATAAAGTTATGTTTACATCATTAATTTCCACATTCTTTATAAATTATGCCAATTTGATATTTTTGTTGTGATTTTACACATATCCTGTTTTCTTTTTTAGAAATAAAACTCAAGTATATCTACTCACTGTAGCACACAGAATGTATTTGTATACTTACCTTTTATTAATTTTTGTTTCTTTGCAGCATCTTTCCTCTTTCCTTTTTCAGTTGCTTTTATTACACCTTCTCTCAGGCTGCTAAAGCAATGATTAGGCACATTGGCCTTGGAAAAATAAATAAAGTGAAGGAAAATATGATGATCTGTCACTTTAAAATGTAGTCCATTTCCACCAACATATTAAAAGTCTAAATATTTTATTGTTTGGGCACAATCTCATTTTTATTGCCCCAATCACAGCTCATTGGTTAGGATATGCTGGGCAGAAGAGTGCGCTGGTCAGCTAATGGCCTCCCTGCTGCTAAAATTAACTAATTGTTAAAGTAATAACCATGGACCCTCATGGCCTATTTTAATAGTCAGTGGCAATCTGGGAAATTATTTTGCTGCTTTCATTTCAGTAAGCCCTTCTATTGGCCATTTGCACGCCTCTCCATCCTCTTAAATGTTCTCTTGATGAGAAATATTTCAATGAGAATCTGCAGGGAGCTCTGACCAGTCCCTCCAAGTTACAATTGAGCCTGTGGTTTCTCCTGTGAACAGGAGGCTGTCCTGTAGATCTGTGTATTGTGGTACATGGGGGTGGCCGACTATCTACTGCACCAAACTTTCTTTCTAAGCTGACCTTGACTCCTCTGTAACATGTGCCTCTCACATCAGATTGTTTAGTATCTTGCTATGTCCTGCCCACATGCTGGTCATAACCTTACTCTCCTTTTAGTGGAAGACCCTATATCCATCTCTAGATGATCACCTTTCTCTACAGAGCAAACTTGGCTAGGCGTTCACCCGCTAACTCTCCCAGGACAACACCATTTTCAACATTAACCTCTCTCTCACTGATGTTCCCATCTATACTATTGCTACATTTTACTATGTTTTTGAATTTCATATTCTTCATTACCTGGTTATTTGTTTTTTCATGTGTACACATTCTTTATTCGATCGTAAGCTGTAAATTTACCCAGGAAAATGTTCTGTACTTTCTCTTGTATCCCTCAGAACAAAAAATTGCATTGAATACACTATAGATGTTTAGCATACACATGCTGAATTAAATCAAATTAGATTTGGGGATTTCAAAGCGATATTGCTATACCAATGTCCTGTGAGGCTGTCTTAAATTCCTCATACCCACAGAGGAAAAGGAGAGTTCTGTCACTGAGACTAAATTGTGTTGAATTAATATGGATACCATAAATTGGAAATTCCTTATGATTGAATTACGAAAAGCCCCAGGAAAAGACATAGCAAAACATTGTTCTGAAGGAACTTAATTTTCAAAGAAGGGGGGAATGAAGCAGAGTTATGGTGCAAAAATTTTTGTTTGTTTGTTTGAGACAGAGTTTCACTTTGTTGCCCAGGTTGGAGTGCAGTGGCATGGTTTTGGCTAAGTGCATCCTCCGCCTCCTGGGTTTAAGCAATTCTCGTGCCTCAGCCTTCTGCATAATTGGAATTACAGGCACCTGCCACCATTTCTGGCTGATTTTTTTTTTTTTTTTGTATTTTAGTAGAGACGGGGTTTCACCATGTTGCCCAGGCTGGTCTTGAACTCCTGAGCTCAGGCAATTCGCCCATCTTGGCCTCCTAAAATGCTAGGATTACAGGCATGAACCACTGCCCCGGCTGCAAACATGTTTGAAAGTAGAGATGAAGGGCTAGTCAGCCTATTTAAGAGGTTTACTTGTAAGACCTGCATTAACTACATGTTCGCTATTTATTCGCTGGAAAAATGTATGGAGTCGTTGCTAAACAGCTGTTAGTTTGAATACCTACAAAATATTTTTAAATAAAGCTTTATATCTATTTGAGATAGTCACTAATTCAGACTTTATAAAACTTCACACAGCTCTTCTCACTTTTATTATTGTGATGGTATTTTAATTCATGCCTATTAAATGATGATTGAAGGTTTTCTAAAAAAATTTATTTATTTTACTTTAGGTGCATACTATATCTGGCATTTCTCCCCATGTTATCCCTCCCCACCCCCCACTATCTCTCCCCTACTCCCTCAACTGCCCCAGTGTGTGATGTTCCTCTCTCTGAGTCCATGTGTTCTCATTGTTCAACACCCACCTATGAGTGAGAAAATATGGTGTTTGGTTTTCTGTTCTTGTGTCAGTTTTCTGAGAATGATGGTTTCCAGATTCATCCAAGTCCCTACAAAGGACACAAACTCATCGTTTTTTATGGCTGCGTAGTATTCCATGGTGTATATGTACCTCATTTTCTTTGTCCAGTCTATCATTGATGGGCATTTGGGTTGGTTCCAGGTCTTTGCTATTGTATACAGGGCTGCAATGAACATACGTGTGCATATGTCTTTATAGTAGAATGATCTATAGTTCTTTGTGTATATACCCAGTAATGGGATTGCTGGGTCGAATGGAATTTCTATTTCTAGATCCTTGAGAAATCACCACACTGTCTTCCACAATGGTTGAACTAATTTACACTCCCACCAACTGTGTAGGAGTGTTCCTATTTCTCCACATCATCTCCAGCATCTGTTGTCTCCAAATTTTTTATTGATCGCCATTCTAACTGGTGCGAGATGATATCTCAGTGTGATATTGATTTGCATTTCTCTAATGACCAGTGATGATGAGCATTTTTTCATATGTTTGTTGGCCTGATATATGTCTTCTTTTGAAAAGTATCTGTTCATATCCTTCGCCCACCTTTGAAGGGGGTTGTTTGTTTTTTCTTGTATATCTGTTTTAGTTCCTTGTAGATTCTGGATATTAGCCCTTTGTCAGATGGGTAGATTGCAAAAATTTTTTCCCATTCTGTTGGTTGCTGATTTGCTCTAATGATGGTTTATTTTGCTGTACAGAAGCTCTGGAGTTTAATTAGATCCCATTTGTTTATCTTGGCTTTTATTGCCATTGCTTTTGGTGTTTTAGTCATGAAGTCCTTGCCTATGCCTATGTCCTGGATGGTTTTGCCTACATTTTCTTCTAGTGTTTTTATGGTGTTAGGTTTTATGTTTAAATCTTTGATTCATCTGGAGTTAATTTTAGTGTAAGGTGACAGGTAGGGGTCCAGTTTCTGCTTTCTGCACATTGCTAGCCAGTTTTCCCAAAACTGTTTATTAAATATGGAGTCCTTTCCCCATTGCTTGTTTTCCCCAGGTTTGTCAAAGATCAGATGGTTGTAGATGTGTGGTGTTTCTTCTGGGGTCTCTGTTCTGTTCCATTAGTCTGTGTCTCTGTTTTGGTACAAGTACCATGCTGTTTTGATTACTGTAGCCTTGTAGTATAGTTTGAAGTCCGGCAGTGTGATGCCTCCGGCTTTGTTCTTTTTGCTTAGGATTGTCTTGGCTATGCGGGGTCTTTTGTGATTCCATATGAAGTTTAAAGTGGTTTTCTCCAGTTCTGTGAAGAAGGTCATTGGTAGCTTGATGGGGATAGCATTGAATCTATAGATTACTTTGGGCAGTATGGCCATTTTCATGATATTGATTCTTCCTAACCATGAGCATGGAATGTTTTTCCATCTGTTTGTGTCCTCTCTTATTTCATTGAGCAGTGGTTTGCAGTTCTCCTTGAAGAGGTCTTTTACATATTTTGTTAGTTGTATTCCTAGGTATTTTATTCTCTTTGTAGCAATTGTGAATGGGAGTTCACTCTTGATTTGACCCTCTGTTTGTCCATTATTGGTATATAGGAATGCTTGTGATTTCTGCAGATTGATTTTGTATGCTGAGACAGTGGAGTCTTCTAGATGTACAATCATGTCATCTGCAAACAGGGACAGTTTGACTTCCTCCTTTCCTAATTGAATATCCTTTATTTCTTTTTCTTGCCTGATTGCTCTGGCTAGAACTTTCAATACTATGTTGAATAGGAGTGGTGAGAGAGGACATCCTTGTCTAGTGCCTGATTTCAAAGGGAATTCTTCCAGCTTTTGCCAGTTCAGTATGATATTGGCTGTAGGTTCGCCGTATATAGCTTTTATCATTTTATGATACGTTCCGTCAATACCTAGTTTATTGAGAGTTTTTAGCATGAAGCGCTGTTGAATTTTATCGAAGGCCTTCTCTGCATCTATTGAGATAATTATGTGGTTTTTGTCTTTGGTTCTGTTTATGTGATGGATTACATTTATGGATTTGTGTGTGTTGAACCAGCCTTGCATCCCCGGGATGAAGCCTACTTGGTCATGATGGATAAGCTTCTTGATGTGCTGTCGCAATCTGTTTGCCAGTATTTTATTGAAGATTTTTGCATCAAAGTTCATCATGGATATTGGCCTGAAGTTTTCTTTTTTAGTAGAGTCTCTGCCTGGTTTTGGTATCAGGATGATGTTGGTCTCATAAAATGAGTTAGGGAGGATTCCCTCCTTTTGTATTGTTTGATACAGTTTCAGAAGGAATGGAACCAGCTCCTCTATGTATGTCTGGTAGAATTTGCCTGTGAACCCGTCTGGACCTGAACTTTTTTTGGTTGGTAGGCTATTGATTCCTGCCTCTATTTCAGCCCTTGTTATTGGTCTATTCAGGGTTTCAACTTCCTCCTGGTTTAGTCTTGGTAGAGGATAAGTGTCTAGGATTTATCCATTTTTTCCTGGTTTACTGGTTTATGTGAGTAGAGCTGTTTGTAGTAATCTCTGATGGTAGTTTGTATTTCTGTGGGATCAATGGTGATAACCCCTTTATCATTATTTATTGCATCTATTTGATTCTTCTCCCTTTTCTTTTTTATTAATCTGGCTAGCGGTATATTTTGTTGATCTTTTCAAGATACCAGCTCCTGGATTTATTGATTTTTTGAAGGGTTTTTTGTGTCTCTATCTCCTTCAGTTCTGCTCTGATCTTATTTATTGTCTTCTGCTAGCTTTTGAGTTTTTTTGATCTTGCTCCTCTAGCTCTTTCCATTTTGATGATAGGATGTCGATTTTAGAACTTTCCTCTCTTCTCTGGTGGGCATTTATTGCTATAAATTTCCCTCTCGACACTGCTTTAAAAGTGTCCCAGAGAGTCTGGTAAGTTGTGTCTTCATTCTGGTTGGTTTCAAAGAACATCTTTATTTCTGCCTTCATTTCATTGTTTATCCAGTTGATGCTCAGAAGCAAGTTGTTCAGTTTAAAAGTGGTTGTGCGGGTTTGAGTGTGTTTCTTGATCCTGAGTTCTAGTCTGATTGTGCTGTGGTCTGATAGACTGTTTGTTATGATTTCTGTTCTTTTGCATTTGCTGAGGGGTGATTTACTTCCAATGATGTGGTCAATTTTAGAGTAAGTGCAATGTGGTGCTGAGAAAAATGTATATTCTGTGGATTTGGGGTGGGGCATTCTGTATATGTCTATTAGGTCCGCTTGGTCCAGCTCTGCATTCAATTCCTGAATATCCTTGTTAATTTTCTGTCTTGTTGATCTAATATTGACAGTGGAGTGTTGAAGTCTCCCACTATTATTGTATGGGAGTCTAAATCTCGTTTTAGGTCATTAAGAACTTGCTTTATGTATCTAGGTGCTCCTGTGTTGGGGGTGTATATATTTAGGATAGCTCTTCCTGTTGGATTGATCCTTTTACCGTTATGTAGTATCCTTCTTTGTCTCTTTTGATTTTTGTTGGTTTGAAGTCCATTTTATCTGAGACTAGGATTGCAACCCCTGCTTTTTTTTGTTCTCAGTTTGCTTGATAAATCTTCTTCCATCCCTTTATTTTGAGTGTATGTGTGTCTTTGTATGTGAGATGGGTTTCCTGAATACAGCACAGTGATGGGTTCTGACTTTTTATCCAGTTTACCAGTCTGTTTCTTTTGATTGGGGCATGTAGGCCATTTACATTCAATGTTAATATTGTTATGTGTATATTTGATCCTGTCATTTTGTTACTGGCTGGTTTTCTTTCCCATTAGTTGACTCATTTTCTTCATTGCATTTTTGGTCTTTGCCAACTGGTTTGCTTTTGCAGTGTCTGGTACTTGTTTCTTTCCATGCTTAGTGTTTCTTTCAGGAGCTCTTGTAGGGTAGGTCTGGTGGTGACAAAATCTCTCAATAATTGCTTGTCCATAAAAGATTTTATTTCTCCTTCACTTGCAAAGCTTAGTTTAGCTGGATATGAGATTCTGGGTTGAAAGTTCTTTTCTTTAAGGATGTTGAATATTGGCCCCCTTCTCTTCTGGCTTTTAGGGTTTCTGCCAAGAGATCTGCTGTGAGTCTGATTCACTTCCCTCTGTGGGTGACCTGACCTTTCTCTCTGGCTGCCCTTAACATTTTTTCCTTCATTTCAACCCTGGGGAATCTGACGATTATGTGCCTTGGGGTTGCTATTCTTGAGGAGTATCTTTGTGGAGTTCTCTGTATTTCTTGAATTTGAAATTTGGACTGCCTTGCTAGGCTTGGGAAGTTCTCCTGGATAATATCCTGGACTGTATTTTCCAGCTTGAATTCATTCTCCCCGTCACATTCAGGTACACCGATCAAGTGTAGATTGGGTCTTTTCACATAATCCCATATTTCTTGGAGGCTTTGTTCATTTCTTTTCACTCTTTTTTCTCTTGTCCTGCCTTCTCTTTTTATTTCATTGAGTTGATCTTCAGTCTCTGATATCCTTTCTTCTGCTTGATCGATTCGGCTATTAAAACTTGTGTTTGCTTTACGTAGTTCTCATGCTGTGTTTTTCAACTCCATCAAGTCGTTTGTGTTCTTCTCTAAGCTGGTTATTCTAGTTAGCATTTCGTCTAACCTTTTTTCAAGGTTTTTGGTTTCTTTACATTGAGTTAGAATGTGTTCCTTTAGCTCAGAAAAGTTTGTTATTATCCACCTTCTGAAGCCTGTTTCTGTCAATTCGTCACACTCCTCAGTCAAGTTGAGGTGTTGTTGAGGAGTTATGATCCCTTGAAGGAAAAGAGGTGTTCTGGTCTTTGATGGTTTCATCCTTTTTGTGCTGTTTTTTCCCCATCTTTGTGGATTTACCTGGCTGTGTTGTCAGGGAGCTGCTTGATGAGGTCGCTTCTCTGCCTGTGGCGGTGCTACTGGGTTTCTAGGGACTCCTTCAGGTTACTAGGGAAGCTTCCTGTGTCTTTTTTGTTTATACTGGGAGATTAGGCCCACCTCTTCTGCTGACCTGTAGGCCTGCTGGGTTGTCAAGAATGCCGTCCCGTTGTTATGTAGGCTTCCTGTGTTTTTTGTTAAAACATGTAGCCAAGTCCCACCCCTCTAGTGGTGGGTTGTGCCCTTCCTCCACTGAGCTGGATCATTCAGGGTTCATCTCAGACTGTGGCACTGGGTGCCCAACCTGCTAGAGTCAGAGCTTCAGCCCTCTGGGGTTTCTGGGGGAGGGTAGGGACCTGCCCAGCTGCATGAGGCCATCTCCCCCTTTCAGCTTCCTTTCTCTCTGGTCACAGGGTAGAGGCCCGCCCAGCTGCTCCCACTTACAGCTCCCTCTCTTTCCGGGCAGAGGGAGGAGGTGATAGCTCAGTCCACAGGCTCTTATTCAACTCCGCACTTGTAATTCCCAGCGCTTGACTGGCAAAGATCCCCTGTACTGTGTATTGCTGAGGCTTTGGGGGAAGTGCTGTATCTGGACTGGAGTGCCAGAGGGGAGCCTCTGACTCGCTGGTCAGATGCACTTTCTGAGTGAAGCAGCACCCCTCCCCGACTTGGTCTGCCCTGAGTGGGCTTTGCTCACCATCAGACCAGACCTATTGAAATGCACCTGGTACCTCAGTTGGAGCTAGGAGATCTCTGGATTTCTGCATCTTTCTTGCTGGGTGTTGTATGCTGGAGTTGTGTCTAATCGGCCATCTTGGATCTCTCGATTGAAGGTTTTTATGTATATTCATAGGAGTACTATGTTGATACTTTTTAGCTACTTAAGCTAGAAAAAGTCAGTCTGAAACTAGTCTATTGATTTAAGATTCTATGCTAGCCTTGACATGATCTGTTAAGGCATGAAAAGCTGCTTGAGATGATATATTTTTATACTTTGGGCTAGTTATAGCTAACCCATGGAATAATCACATTCTAGAGTAATGACAGGTTTTAGTCTAGGTTGGTAAAACCACATCAAAAAGTCCAGAATCCTTTAATTGCCATGTTTCTCAAATTTTGCAAAGACTTAGAGCTCAACTATTAAATTATGGTTTTGATTAAAAGAATCTCTTTGCAGTTCTAGCACCCCATGACTTATGCTCTCCTTTGTATGAGGACCTCTTTAGATTCCTGAAGATTAATTTAACATTTGGATTTGACTTCAGAGAATGTTTCTGAAAAACCCTCTCAAAATCATTGCTAGGACTCAGCAAACTGAGATTTGCATCCTGAACCCTCCATCTGCCAGCATCATTTCCTTGGGAATGTAACCATATATCCACCAATTTCATTTTTGTTATAGGATAAAATGGGAGTGGCTGCTCTGTCTGATCTGCATTTGTAAGTGATAGGAACAAAACATAATTATTTGTAAAAGAACATTCAATAGTCACTGAATAACTCTCTTATGAGTTAAAAGTAAGTCCATCAGTATAGGGAATTTTTGGTATCTGTTTTGGTGGTTCACATATCTTTCTTCTTAACTTCAAGATTTCATCTGAGTTAAAAACAGTTGAGATGGAAGAACAGCCATTCTGTATATATACTGTGTTGTCATCTCCTTTGTGTTCACATAAGGAGGTGGGGATTAAGAGAAGAAAGCTTGGAGTCAGCTAGAGCTGCCTTTAACCACAGCACCATCAATTACTAGTTGTATAAGCTTGAAATTCTTAGCAACCCTTCTAAGCCTGAGGTTATTCATGTTAAACATGGGAATAATGGATATACCTACTTCAGAGGGCTGTTATGGGGATTCTATAAAGTAATACTGCAATGCATTTAGCATAGCTCTTTATACACAGTAACAATAGGTGTTTAATTAATACTAGATATTATTTCCATATTACTACTGAGAACTACTCAAACAAATGACACTTTGGCACAAAGGCATTCAAAAATGTGCACAGTGAGGGAGTGCCACCCTGAAAAACTTGATCAGGGATCTACAGTGCCCTGGGTGTCAGCAGAAGGAGAGAAGCCACCTGGAACGGCTGTCCTCTGCCAGTGCCTCTGACAGTGAGCAAGCACCGTCCAGGAAAAATCAGTACATGCCCTCCTCCAACAGCCCCAGTGCCCCGTGGGATCCCTTGGAGGGAGGGGGTCGGCTCAGGCATTTAGAGCCTCACTAGAAAAAATACCGCACAAAAGAAAACCAAGTTCTTTGTGTCCAGGAATAAGGTCTTGTGCTGTGGTAACCACAAATACAGAGCCTGTCCTGAGATGCCTTCACTATGAACCAAATAAACCCCAAACCAATTTCCTCTCCAGCTTCTAAAACCTTGAGGGCAGTCAGGTAGAATTCAAAGAGCTCTGATCAGTGATTCTAGGTCAGATGAGACTTTTAGATTAGGGGAAAAACCAACATAGGTGTCTGTCTGTGCGCGTGCGTGTAGGTATATTATATTCATTCTTCAAGGCCTTGCTGAAACCTTTCTACCACTATGAGTTCCCAGTAGATTATTCTTATCCCTGACCCACAAATTCCTGTCATACTGATTATCTGTCGGCATCTGACCCATCTCTAGTGCAGCTGAGCAGCGTTGTTATTTTTAAATCCACTTTTTTATTCCTTGCCCCCATGGTAAGTTCCCTGAAAACACAGTCTAATCTCTTTTCCTCATGTGTCCACTAACTACTGCCCACCCTGACTACCCAGCACATAGCAGGGTGACAGATCCTTAGTATATGCTCATTTTAGCACAGGGAAAGATTGCTTAAAACAAGTAAACAAACCAAAAAAGGAAATCTTGTGAAGTATGTGCTAAACCATTGATGGTGTTTTCTTCTCCTTGAAGGTAAAGCTAACTTTAGGAGTTGCGGGGGAAGGTGGCCCATCTGGTCCTGACATTTTTCTGGAAATATCATCAAAATGGAAGTGAGAAATGTGCTACAAACTGAACAGTCATGATCCCCTCTCACATCTGAAAGGAAGATTGTGAGAGTAATGAACATAAATCAAGGCTGGGCTTGTCCTGCCCGAATTGAGGCAAAACAGGTTTTTCTTTTAAAAAACATCTGCCATCAGAGGATTTAAATCGGGTACTCCTGTTTTTAGAAGAATCTCTTATTTCCTTACAGGATGTCGGCTTTGATCACTAATCCCTGGAAAATGTCTTAGGAGCTACTCCAGTTGGCAGAAGTGCCAGAGAGTGGGCGTGGGCAGGTGTAGGGAAAGAAGTGAGGTAGGGGGAATGCTTTTCGAAGTTGATGCATTATTTTAAAATAAAAAGACAACTCCCAGAGTCTCTGGAATCTAATGGTTCCCTCTGTGAATTTTCCAGCAGTGCTGCCCAGGGACACTTTTAGAAAATGTTCCTTCTGCAGGTCAGCATTTTCCTGTCCGCCCCTCTCCCTGGCCAATGGCATTAATGTGCGTTTGTCAATACTGAATTTCATTTGCCGCATAGGTGCTTAGAGAGGGAAGCACATCATGTTGCATTTTCCTTGCCTCTCAAACTGGAGTTCCTGCTTCTCCTCAGCTTTGTGTTGTCAGCAAAACATAACGTGTTTACAATCGGTCTCTTGATCTAAGGTAATTACCTCCAGGAGAAATAGCGAGGGTAAGAACCTAACAAGAGAAACCTTGTGTAGTCTTGTGGTGGGCTGCTGTCCTGAAAGTGTATCAGACTTGTCAAATTGGTTCAAATTAAATTGACACAGTGCTCTTTCAGGCATCACCACGTTATTATACATCTCAGAGCCCTTTTGGGCAGTAAATGCCTTCAGAGTTAAAAAGGATTGTGCAAAGGAAATGGACTCAAAGGAGTCAGCAACAAGGACAGTGAGGGTCTCCAGGAGGATGCGTTAAAACCGGCTATGAACATGTGGAAGGTTATGTTATTACTGGAGCTCCGTTTTGGTCTTCTCTCAGCAATTTCTATTTGCTGCCACTGTGACAGAGGTGTCCCTAGGCGTTAGCAATGAGGCCTAGGAACCATTTTTTTCCCCTGCCTCTGGCTTCATTTATTTATTTATTGTAACATTTATGAGCACTGTCCAGGGAAGTTGCTGGGTCCAGCAACATCAGCCCCAGCCTAAAGGGAGACAGGGGAATTCTAATCCTAGCCTTTCCCTGATGGGCCTGGTGACCTTGGCCAAGTCATTTAACCTCAACACACTGGGGCCGTCATTTATAACTGAGCAGGGGAGTGAATGAGGCCTGGATCACCTCGCTGGGGTGTCAGGAGGAATAACTAATTAATGATTGTAAAGCACTTTGCAAACAGAAAGTGCTGTACAAAATGCTTAATATTAATAATAAAATGCATTCACTGCAAGCCTCTAGGCATATGTACAGAAATAACGACAGCAATTAAAGTAACATGCTAACAAAACTCATTAACCCCCAAACCTCCTTCTGACTGTACTTGGCTGTTATAGCTTCATTGCTTTCTTAAAACTGCCAGGTGGTACAAAGAAGAAGGCTATAGTGGAGGGCACTGCATCGGGTCCCTCCTTCCCCTTCTGAGCCATGAGCACTCCAGTCCTCCTAAAGCCCCCATCTCTATCTAGCCCTTCCTGCCATTCTCCCATGAGGACCTATTGCTTCTCTCCTTGCTCAAGCACCCACTGCCTATACCATAATTTACTCTAAATAGCTTTTATTTATTTTATAATCTTTATTTCCTTCTGTGTGCATGTGCCTTTTCTCTGCCCAGACTCTGAGCTCCTGTAGGGCAGAGTTCCCTTTGAATTATTGTATAATCTCTCATTCCTGAAAGAGGACAGTGCAATGCTGTGCAGCTATGTGGTCCATGGACCAAGAGGCTGGCACAGACACTATGCCTTCCCCAGCTGATTGGTTAGATTAATGGACAGGGCATTATTGGAAATAGGCCACACAGGGTTTTACCTTGCCCCCAGCAAGCTGACAACTCAGGCCAAGAAGGCCTTGAGGCCTGGCAGTCCTGACAGGAAGAGACCCTTGTCACTCTGGAGGAAGGGTGGAAGAGGAAAGGCAGGGCTCAATTGTTCAGAAAACCTACATCTTTGAAACTGGGGGAAAATGAAAACAGATTGAGAAAGCAACTTCAGGGGAAGAGGGAAGGGATTAATATGAAATGCCTGGAGTAAGCAGAAGACAGAGCAAGGCCTACTGCGTGCATGTGTACATCACAGCTCATAAGGGCCCCAGGATGGGAAAGGCAGGCGCAGCTGGAGGCCTCTGCATGGTGGAGAGAACCCTGGGGACTTTGTGAAGACTGGCTGGGCACCTTGGAAAAGACAATTTGTTTATTTTTTCTTTGTAATAATGAATGGCTAATTTGGAGGTAAAAAAAGCCCCTCTCTTTATCACCTTTTCCTTCGTCTTTAATAAGACACCACCTTTTTGTTTAACTTTTAAATCTTATATTTTAACTTGCCCAGAGTGCTGGATACTGTCAGAAATTGTGTGCTGCAATAGCATGTTTTACGGAAAATAAAAGTGGCATGCAAAACACATTCAAGAGGCATCGTGAGTCCAGATGTCATCTGATTTTGCCTTGAGTACAATATTGTAATACAGGGTTGTGATATGGACCTTTGGATTGATAATGTAAATAGTTTTTATAAAAAAGTGACCACATATAGCACAAGGAATGTCCTCCAAATTATATATCAGAATATAATAGTATTTACCAAATGTTATACAAAGTAATTAAGCAACACAGCAAAGTCAGGTATTGTACTCTATTTAATGGTTTAAAAGAGATTCCCTAGAAAGGAGCTTCTTAGGCAACATAGAAGGGCCTTGAATCTTAGAAGAAAGAGCCAAAAAACCTCTGTAGGGAAGATCCAGGGCTGGGGAGGAGGAATTTGCTGTGAAAAGATTGGAGCCAGATAGAGCAGTGCCTTTGAACACAAATGTCTGCTTGGGGAGAGGGAGGGAGGAAAAAGAAAGGTGGGGGGAGTGGAAGCAGTAAGAGCACACAAATCCAATGCCAAGTGACACCTGAGAGTTCAGAGAAAGATGCAGTAAGAATCCACAGGAGAGCAGGATGGTGGGTCTAGAGGTCCGCTCTGGCGGAGGCACGTTGTGAAGAATATTCTTAAGTTTTGGCAGCCACTCCGCAGATGATTCCCTCCTGTGGAGAGCAGAGAGTGATTGTGGACAAGCAGTTCAGGAGATTACAGGTCTGGAGATAACTTTGGAGAAAAAAATCCAAATAGTTACCCCTCGCCCCCCCAAAAAAATCCAAGTAGTTACAAAATTACAAGAAAGAATGCCAAGAAATGATATTGAGGGAGAATAAGCCTCTATTTCATGACCAAATCAAAAACCCCTGACAGGGAAATTTATATTCTGCCTCAGAGTCTCTTTTGCCAAGGCTGGGTGGGGCTTGGAAGGGAGATAGCAGGAGAAGAAAGGAGATCAATGTGCATTCTAGGATCCAGGCCTGCCACCAACTCATGGAGTGAGTCACTTCACCTCGTCAGTCCATTTCCTATCTGTAAAGCAACAGATTTGAGTCCAACCATCTCTAAAGTCCTTTCCACCCCTGATATTCATTCAATTCCACCATTTATGATCCTGGAGGGCAGGATTCCCTTTGAATAAGTACTCAGTGGCCAAGAAGCTGACTTAGGTGGCATTGCCACTTCATGGAAGCTGTTATGAATTGACTACAGTGTGCAACTGTAGGGTTTCATCCCAGTGGTTTAGAGTAGATTATCAGTCAAAATTCACTCAGCAACTTTCAGCCTTTGGATAAGTGCTGAAAGGATGATTCTGTCCCTGCTCTTAAGAAGCTTACAGTCTAATTGGGGAGCCACATTAACATGAAAAACAACAAAAGAGATGTCACTTAGACCCTCATGCTCTTTGCCAAATGATAACTATAGACCCAAAGTATTTTGGGTTTAGTGAAGCATGAGTTGCATGTCAGCTGAATGACCAGAGGCAAAGAGGATGTGTGAACTGGGCCTTGGAGCGTAAATATTCTGTGTATCTCAGCAGTCCTTTCTGGCTGGGTGACAGCTAAACACGCCCCAACAACCCCTACTCCAAACACATACACATACACTACAGGCTGAGATCCAAAGCTCTGACACAGCAGTCCCCTTAGTTAACTTCTGTAGAATAGGAGGTAGATTCAATGGAAGGGTGATGTGAGTCAGTTTAAAGCTGGAAGCCACCATTTTAGTAGGTTACAGCCCAAGAGAGTAAACGGCTGGTACTGATAATAAACAAAAGTTGAAAACCAGGCCTGTTCTGGGGAGGCTGGACGTATGATCACTCCATAAAATATCACTCTTTCTTCTCAACCTGTCATCAACTCTCCCTCTTCCCAAATTAGGAAGCTGCATCCATGTACCCTTACCAGACACTGAACATTGTGTAAAAACAAACACATAAGCTAATAAACAAAAGAGCCACCTTTTAAGAAACAAAGAATCCCCAGCAAACAAAGAATGCTATGTGTCAGGAAATGGAAGCTCAGAACATTGTTTGGAAGAAGGGAGCTACAGAGAAGGACAATTTATGCACACACACATGCGTTTTTCAACCTAAAATCTAAAATGGGGTGGTCATAAGGTATGGTCTTTGTGCACATATATGTATGTGTACATGCACATAAAAATGTGAGTCTGTCAGTTCTTAAGAAAATGTGATTCTTGGATTACAGAAAGAGGGAGGATAGCACTAAAGAGGAGGGGTAAGGAGGAGAGCTGGGGATGCGTAGGTAATTTAAAATTATAACCCAACAAACGCAAAACAGGAACGGAACAGCATTTTAAAGAGGCCAGTAGATAGCATCAGCTCATTAGTGGTTCCATTACAGTGTACATTGGTTTGCTTTCTCTCCTGGTGCACACACAAAAAGAATGATATATGTGCATGTGGGTATGGAGGAAGTGAATTAAATAAGCACAGATTAAGTTATTTTAAGGTATTCTGAGCATTCACTCTCATTCTTAAAGGTAGTGGTGAGAATTTTGAAATGCTTTGGTGTTTGAAATTAGCCATTGCCCTTCAAATATGACTGGATTCCCAAAGAAGCCCTTCAGTAGGTGAGGAGTGGGGAAAGGTCAGAAGGAAAGGAGTCAAGCTCTTTCCACCAGCTGGATGGGACCGCGGAATCTACGGTGCTAACACAGCATGGTTGTCAACGATGGGAGAACTTTGTTTCCATTTGGAAATGATTAAGGTCTTACTGCTCCTGTCTTAGATATGAAAGATCTGAAGCGCATCTGTTTGATGTAACTAAGGTTGAATGACAACTCTATGCATGCTGTTAGCAAAGTTCCTTGAGAAGGAGAGAAGGGTGCTGAATTTCAGGAAAGTTGAACTGTAAGAATTGAGTACCTTGATTGAATTTGATAGCTCTTAATGGGAAACTGTATTGAACTAGCAAAAAAAAATTGCAATGAGATTTGGTGAAAAGGATCAAACTCAAACTTAGGTGTTTTTTTTTAAACCCTTAGAATTAATCTTGCCAATTTTATGCAGTTAATAGTAGAAATTATTTCACAAGAAGAAAGACAATGTCAGAAATAAGGGTAGAATTTTAGAGCTGAAATTAGAAGAGGGCACCAAGGGAAAGCTAATTTGTTTTTGTGCTCCAAAATATTCCTGGAATTCATGTCATAGAGTCTATTTGATTTTGTTTTTTAAATTAATGATGGAACAGGATTTCCTAGAGAGGGTTTCTGGTTGGGGCTTGGGTTATAAACAATAAACTGATTAATCAGGAAGGCAAATGAGCCATGCTGTCTGCAAGTCCATGTGCATAGGCTAGAAGGGGAAAGAAAAGGTCCTGGGCCCTGTCCAGAGATACCATCTGGAGTCCTAGGCCCTCAAAGAATTGCAGATCAGCCAAGAAAAGAGGGAACCATCTTATGAGGAATTGGGGACTACAGATCAATGCTGGTCACCTCCTAGGAGTACAAGGGCTTATGCTTGACAAGGGTGCTGGGGCAAGGGCCAAGATCCCTCAGAGGAATTATGACCTTCGACCTATACTCTGACTGCTGCCTACCCATGATGATGGCAGCCAGTGAGTAGCTAGCTCTTAGGCCCTTTGGCCTAGTGTGTGTTCCCTACTTCCCAGCAGGTTTAGTTTTCTTTTTAAACATAGTATCTGTAAGTCAGACTTCCATTTTCCAGTCAGAGCAGCTACCATCACCCGCTATTGTCTGATATTGGCCACGCTTCCTTAGTTTACATTAACTGTCAAATTCCGATTCTGAACTCCTATTATTAGGGTATGTGCAGTAAAGCCTCACTGCTTGTATGTTTGGAATGCCCTGCGGAAATCTTTCTTTCACTTCATCCATGATTATTTTCTGAGAAGCAAGAAGGGCAAAGGCCCAGAGTGATTCAGTGAAGGTGCATATGGTATTCATTCTGCAGAGAACAAATATGGAACAGGAGAAAAAGTGACAGTCACACCATTTGCATTTGGTATGTAAATTCAAGATACATATTGATTTACATGTATAATTTAGCAACCAAAAAAAAAAAAGGGAAAAAAGAAACTCACATAGCTAAGTAAACATGAATCCCACCCCAAGCTAAAGGCTGGGCTCGTGGTGGTGTTTGTAAATGGCACTGTGTGGTAGCACATCTCGGCATGCAAATGTGTACAAACTTAAAACTGTTGCTAGGTTAAACAACACCTTTCCCAGGAAGCATAACTGATTTAGCAGCTTGTGCTTTATGTGTTGGACTCCAGGGCAGAAGGCCCCTTTCCTCACCTCATAGCAAGGGTAGGAAGAGGGATTCATCCATGTTCTTTCCTTGCTGAAGTCTACCTTCATGCTGATACAGCCCAGCCTTTTTAAACACCTTTTCCTTTTTGTTGTTTTCATGTATGAAGAACTTGAACAAATTTTCCTATAATGAGAAAAATAAATGCTTTCACTAGCTCCCTCTTTATTTAAACTTATTTTCTAATCTCACCAAGCTTCTCTCCACTCTCCTTCCAGCCTCTGAAATAGTCCTTCCAGAGAGAATGCCTCACTGTCCTTTGGATACACAAATATTCCCACCACCACACTTTCACTAATCATAGTACTAATCAAAAGAATACTTTTTCTTCATCCACTGAAATCCTATTCACCTCTCAAGCTTAACTTAGACTTGATACTGTCTGCCAAGCCTTCACATAATCTATGGCTATGCCAATTTCTTCTTTCCAGGACCAGTTGGGGCACTTGTGGTCTCGAGTTGTGTTCTCAATCTTGGTCACACACAGTTTATATGAGACTTCCTAATAATTTCCTAGGTGTGGCTCTTGGTTCTTCAACCAAAGAGAATGATCCCTGAGGGAAGAGCTTTTGTTCCTTCTCTGCAACACACTCCGTTTGGCACAAAAATGAACATATTGATGATGCTAGCTCATCATGCTGGACTGAAATGAGAAAACACTTTCTCAATGTTCACTCCTTCTGTTCTGATTTAAAGCCTACAGTGGAAAACCTTGATCAGTAACCAGAGTTGAAAAATGGGTTAGCAGAGGAATATAAAGAATACAAGAGGTGCATTAGAAGATAGATTCAGGATTTTCTTTTTGTTCTTACTCTGCCATAATGTTTTTCATGAGAATCCCTTGTTCATAATGAACAGCAACAAGTACATATAATCCAGGGTTTCTGAACCTTGATGCTATTGACACTTTGGGCAGAGTAAGTCTTCATTATGTGGGAGCAATCCTGTATATTATAGGATGTTTAGAATCATCCCTAGTCTTTGCCCACTAGATGACAGTAGCTCCTCCTTCCTCTACACCTTTACTCCACAGTTATGACAACAGAAAATACAAATCTGCATAACTCCCCCAATCCATCCATGTTGGAATACACTACTATAATTAATTCTCTAGAATTCTTAAAATATTCACATCTCTTAGTGGATTAAACAAACCCCTATGACCCACCTTAATACTTAGGGAAGTTCTGCTTTCTTCTATATTAATTGTTAGTTATTTATTATTAACAAACATTTAATAGCACATTCTATATCATTAACTCAGTGTTTTAAGTGATTTATAAATATAAATTCTTTAATTCCTTTTTTGCCCCCTTTTTTACCTTTTTTTTTTAAATTTTAAGTCCTGGGGTATATGTGCAGATCTTACAGGATTGTTACATAGGTTTACACATGCCATGGTGGTTTGCTGCCTCCATTCCCCCATTACCTACATTGGGTATTTCTCCCAATGTTATCCCTCCCCAATCTGCCGACCCCCTGCTACCCTTCCTCTATCCCCTCACCCCTCAACAGACCCAAGTGTGTGATGTTCCCCTCCCTGTGTCCATGTGTTCTCATTATTCAACATCCACTTATGAATGAGAACATGCAGTGTTTGGTTTTCTGTTCTTGTGCCAGTTTGCTGAGAATGATGGTTTCCAGCTTCATCAAATGTCTCTGGCAAAGGACATGAACTCATCCTTTTTTATGGCCATATAGTATTTCATAGTGTATATGTGCCACATTTTCTTTATCCAGTCTATTTTTGATAGGCATTTGGGTTGGTTCCAAGTAAACAGTGCCTCAATGAACATATGTGTGCATGTCTATTATAATAGACTCAATTTATAATCCTTCGGGTATATACACAGTAATGAGATTGCTGGGTCAAATGATATTTCTGTTTCTAGATCCTTGAGGAATTGCCACACTGTCTTCCACAATGGTTGAACTAACTTACACTCCCACCAACAGTGTAAAAGTATTTCTGTTTCTCCACATCCTCTCCAGCATCTGTTGTCTCCAGATTTTTTAAGGATCACCATTCTAACTAGCAGGAGATGATATCTCAATATGGTTTTAATTTGCAATTCTCTAATGACCAGTGGTGATGAGCATTTTTTCATGTTTGTTGGCCACATAAATGTCTTCTTTTGAAAAGTGTCTATTGATATCTTTTGCCCACTTTTTGATGGGGTTGTTTTTTTCTTGTATGTTTGTTTTAGGTCTTTGTGGATTCTGGATATTAGCCCTTTGTCAGATGGGTAGCTTACAAAATTATTTTCCAATTCTGTTGGTTGCCAGTTCACTCTAATGGTTGTTTCTTTTGCTGTGCAGAAGCTGTTAAGTTTAATTAGATCCCATTTGCCTATTTTGCTTTTGTTGCCATTGCTTTTGGTGTTTTAGTCATGAAGTCCTTGCCCATGCCTATGTGCTAAATGGTATTGCCTAGGTTTTCTTCTAGGGATTTTATGATATTAGGTCTTACATTTTAATCTTTAATCCATTTGGAGTTAATTTATGTATAAGGTGTAAGGAAGTGGTCCAGATTCAGCTTTTTGCACATGGCTAGCCAGTTTTCCCAGCACCGTTTATTAAACAGGAAATCCTTTCCCCATTGCTTATTTTTTTTTCCAGTTTGTTGAAGATAAGATGGTTGTAGATATGTGGTGTTACTTCCAAGGTCTCTGTTCTGTTTCATTGGTCTATAGCTCTGCTTTGGTACAAGTACCATGCTGTTTTTATGACTGTAGCCTTGTAGTATAGTTTGAAGTCAGGTAGCATGATGCCTCCAGTTTTGCTCTTTTTGCTTAGGATTGTCTTGGCTATGCAGGCTCTTTTTTGGTTCCATATGAAGTTTAAGGTGGTTTTTTCCAGTTCTGTGAAGAAGGTCAATGGTAGTTCGATAGGGATAGCACTGAATTTACAAATTACTTCAGGCAGTATGGCCATTTTCATGATATTGATTCTTCCTAACCATGAGCATGGAATGTTTGTCCATCTATTTTTGTCTTCTTTTATTTCCTTGAGCAGTGGTTTGTAGTTCTCCTTGAAGAGGTCCTTCATATCCTTTGTTAGTTGTATTCCTAGGTATTTTATTCTCTTTGTAGTAATTGTGAATGGCAGTTCACTCATGATTTGCTCTCTGTTGGTCTGTTATAAGTGTATAGGAATGCTTGTGAGTATTGCACATTGATTTTGTATCCTGAGAATTTGCTGAAGTTGCTCATCATCTTAAGGAGATTTTGGGCTGAGACAATGGGGTGTTCTAAATATACAATCATATTGTCTGAAAATAGAGACAATTTAACTTCCTCTATTCCTAATTGAATACCCTTTATTTCTTTTTCTTGCCTGATTGCTCTGGCTAGAACTTCCAATAGGAAGTTGAATAGGAATGGTGAGAGAGGGCACCCTTGTCTAGTGCCAGTTTTCAAAGGGAATGCTTCCCGTTTTTGTCCATTCAGTATGATATTGGCCGTGGGTTTGTCATAAATTGCTTTTATTATTTTGAGATATGTTCCATCAATTCCTAGTTTATTAAGTTTTTAGTTTATTCCTAGTTTTTAGCATAAAGGGCTGTTGAATTTTGTTGAAGGCCTTCTCTGCATCTATTGAGATAATCATGTGGTTTTTGTCTTTGGTTCTGTTTATGTGATGGATTATGTTTATAGATTTGAATATGTTGAACCAGCCCTGCATCCCCAAGATTAATCCTACTTGATTGTGATTGATACTCTTTTTAATGTGCTGTTTCATTCGGTTTGCCAGTATTTTATTGAAGATTTTTGCATCAGTGTTCATCATGGATATTGGCCTGAATTTTTTTTTTTTTTTTAGTTGTATCTGTCAGGTTTTGGTATCAGGATGATGTTGGTCTCATAAAATGAGTTAGGGAGGATTCCCTCTTTTTGTATTGTTTGGAATAATTTCAGAAGGAATTGTACTAGTTCCTCTTCGTATGTCTGGTAGAATTCAGCTGTGAACCCATCTAGACCTGGACATTTTTTGGTTGGTGGCTATTAATTGCTGTCTGTACTTCAGACCTTGTTATTGGTCTATTCAGGGATTCGCCTTCTTCCTGGTTAATCTTGGGAGGGTGTAAGTGTCCAGGAATTTATCAATTTCTTCTAGATTAATTGGTTTAGGTGCACAGAGCTGTTTGTAGTAATCTTTGATAGTAGTTTGTATTTCTGTGAAATTGGTGGTGATATCCTCTTTATCATTTTTTATTGCATCTATTCAGTTCTTCTCTCTTTTCTTTTGTATTAGTCTGGCTAGTGGCCTATCTATTTTGGTGATCTTTTCAAAAAACCAGCTCCTGGATTTATTGATTTTTTGAAAGGTTTTTTTGTGTCTCTGTCTCCTTCAGTTCTGCTCTTATCTTACTTATTTCTTGTCTTCTGCTAGGTTTTGAATTTGTTTGATCTTGCTCCTCTAGCTCTTTTAATTATGATAATTATGATCTTTCCTCACTTCTCATTTGGGCATTTAGTGCTATAATTTTCCCTCTAGACACTGCTTTAAATGTGTCCCAAAGATTCTAGTACATTGTGTCTTTGTTCTCATTGGTTTCAAAGAACATCTTTCTTACTGCCTTCATTTCATTATTTATCCAGTAGTCAATTCAGAAGCAGTTTGTTCAGTTGCCATGTAGTTGTGCAGTTTTGAGTGAGTTTCTTAATCCTCAGTTCTAGTTTGATTGCACTGTGGTCTGAGATACTGTTTGTTAGGATTTCCATTCTTTTGCATTTGCTGAGGAGTGATTTACTTCCAATTGTGTGGTCAGTTTTAGAGTAAGTGCGATGTGGTGCTGAGAAGTATGTATGTTCTGTGGATTTGGGGTGGAGAGTTCTGTAGATGTCTATTAGCTCCACTTGGTCCAGATCTAAGTTCAAGTCCTGGATATCTTTGTTAATTTTCTGCCTTGTTGATCTGTCTAATATTGACAGTGGAGTGTTAAAGTCTTCCACTATTATTATGTGAGAGTCTAAGTCCCTTTGTAGGTCATTAAGAAATTGCTTTATGTATCTAGGTTCTCCTACATTGGATGTGTATATATTTAGGATAGTTAGCTCTTCTTGCATTGATCCTTTTACCATTATGTAATGCCCTTCTTTGTCTCTTTTGAGCTTTGTTGGTTTAAAGTTCGTTTTCTCAGACTAGGATTGCAAACCCTGTTTTTTTTTTGTTTTTTTTTTTTTTTTTCTCTCCATTTTCTTGGTAAATCTTCCTCCATCCCTTTATTTTGAGTCTGTGTGTGTCTTTGCAGGTGAGATGAGTCTCCTGAATACAGCACACCGAAGGATCTTGACTTTTTATTCAATTTGTCACTCTGTGTCTTTTGATTGGGGCATTTAGCCCATTTATATTAAATGTTAATATTTTTACGTGTGACTCTGATCCTGCCATTTTGATACTAGCTGGTTGTTTTGTCTAATAGTTGATGCCGTTTCTTCATTGTGTCAATGGTCTTTACCATTTGGTACATTTTTGCAGTTGCTAGTACTGGTTGATCCTTTCCATGTTTTGTGCTTCCTTCAGGAGCTCTTGCAAGGCAGGCCTGGTGGTGACAAAATCTCTCAGCAATTGCTTGTTTGTAAAGGATTTTATTTCTCCTTCCCTTATGAAGCTTAGTTTGGCTGGATATGAAATTCTATGTTGAAAGTGCTTTTCTTTAAGAATGTTGAATATGGGTCCCCACTCTCTTCTGGCTTTTAGGGTTTCTGCTGAAAGATCCTCTGCAAGTCTGATGTGCTTCCCTTTGTGGGTAACCCAAACATTCTTTCTGGCTGCTCTTAGCATTTATTCCTTCATCCAACCCTGGTGAATCTGACAATTATGTGCCTTGGGGTTGCTCTTCTTGAGGAATATCTTTGTGGTGGTCTCTGTATTTCCTGGACTTGAATGCTGGGCTGCCTTGCTAGATTGGGGAGGTTCTCCTGGATAATATCCCGAAGAGTGTTTTCCAGCTTGGATTCATTCTCCCTGTCCTCTTCAAGTACACTGATTAAATGTAGATTAGGTCTTTTCACATAATCCTATATTTCTTGGAGGCTTTGTTTATTTCGTCTTTTTTCCTCTAATCTTGCCTTCTCGTTTTATTTCATTGAGTTGGTTTTCAATCTCTGATATCCTTTCTTCTGCTTGATCAATTCAGCTATTGAAACTTGTTTATGCTTTGTGAAGTTCTTGTGCTGTGTTTTTCAGCTCCATCAAGTCGCTTATGTTCTTGTCTAGTTGTTCTAGTTAGTATTTCAACTAACCTTTTTTCAAGGTTCTTACTTTCTTTGCATTGGGTTAGAACATGTTCCTTTAGCTCAGAGAAGTTTGCGATTACCCACCTCCTGAAGCCTGCTTCTGTCAATTCATCAAACTCATTCTCTTTCCAGTTTTGTTCCCTTGCTGGTGAGGAGTTGTGACCCCTTGAAGGAGGAGAGGTGTTCTTGTTTTTGCTGATTTCATCCTTTTTGTGCTGGTTTCTTCTCATCTTTGTGGATTTATCTACCTTAGGTTTTTGAAGTTGGTGACTTTCGGATGAGGTCTCTGAGTGGACGTCCTTTCTGTTGATGTTGCAGGTATTTCTGTTTTTTACGTTTTCCTTCTAACAGGCCTCTCTGCTGCAGGACTGCTGGATATTCACTCCTAACCCTGTTTTTCTGGGAATTACCCATGGGGGCTGCAGAAGAGTAAGGGTTGCTGCCTGTTTCTTCTTCTGGTATCTTTGTCCCAGAAGGGTACCCACCAGATGTCAGCCAGAGCTGTCCTTTATGAGGTGCCTTTTTGGATATACGGGGGTCAGGAAGCCACTTGAGGAGGCAGTCTGTCTCTTATTAGAGCTTAAGTGCAGTGCTGGAAGCTCTGTTTTTCCATTTAGAGCTGCTGGGTAGGAACATTTAAGTTTGTTACAGTGGAACTCACAACCGCCTCTTTTCCCAGGTGCTCTCTCCCAGGAAGGTGGGGTTTTATTTATGAGTCCTTGACATGCTGCTGCCTTTTTTCAGAGATGCACTGCCCAGGAAGGAGGGAGTCTAGTCACAGTCTGCCTGCAGAGGCTTCACTGAGCTGTCGTGGGCTCTGCTGTGTAAACGTCCTTGCGGTTTTGTTTACACAAGTAAGGTTAGAACTGTCTTGGTAATGGCAGACTGCCTCGGTAATGGCGGACTGCCTTGGTAATGGCAGACTTCCTCGGTAATGGCGGATGCCCTTCTCCCCATGGAGCCTGACCGTCCTGGGTCGAGCTCAAACTGCTGTGCTGGCTGCAATACTCTCAAGCCAGTGTGTTTCAGATTGCTGGTCTTGTTGGGGTAGGATTTGCCGAGCCAGATCACCTGGCTCCCTGCCTTCAGATCCCTCTTTTTCAGGGGAATGTGTGGTTCTGTTTTGCGGTCATTTCAGGCACCAGTTAAAAAGCCACCCAGATTTGTGCAGGTTATTGTGCTGGAAACCCATGGCACTTGTCCACCTGCAGGAATCTCCTGGTCTGTGGGCTATAAAGACGGCGGGAGAAGTGCAGTATTTGAACCAGAGTGCCAGAGTGTCTGGAAAAGCCCCCATGGCCTCTCTTGGGTAGGACAGGGGGTCCTCTGGTCTGCTGCACTTCCCGGGTGAGGCAGCACGCCACCCTGCCTTGGCTCACCCTCCTTGGGCTATACCCACTGTCCAACCAGTCCCATTGAGATGTACCTGGTACCTCGGTTGGAAATATGATCATTTGTCCTCTGCGTTGCTCTCACTGAGAACAATGCTCCAGAGCTGTTCCTGTTTGGCCATCTTGGTGAAGCGCTCCTCAATTTCTTTAATTCTTGTAAAATACCCTTAAGTTATACCCATAAGTAGGTTGCTCATTTTGTAAGTGGGGGACCAAGGTCCAGAAAGGTTAGTAAGTTTATCCAAAGTCACACAGCAAGTAAATGTCAGAGCTGGGATTCAAACCTATATGTTCTGACTCTGAAATCTGTGCTTTTAACCATTGTTCCTTTCACAGGGGAAAAGATTTGTATCCTCTGGATTAATTGTCTTAAATTCTAAACAGGAGTATTTTTGTAAATTTTCACTAGTTTAGGAGTACCTACTTTGGGAATTAATCATCACTTTATTTATTATTTTAAATACTATGATGGGGCTTGGACACTCATAAACCTGCACTGATTGTGGAGGGCTGTGCATTAGAAATGCTGGGTATTCTTTGGAGACCATAGAAAATATGTAGTCTGTCATACCTGAATTAATCCCTCAGTTCTCTGTATCCATGGGAAAGGCCCGAAACTGATTGCTGTTTTGTATTTTCGGCTGTGTGATATTGTCAGGCTATTCCCAACTCAAAATCTCTAGTGGGTCTTCACCTCCAGCTGCACTGAGTCTAAACTTTGACAAGATGTCAAGACCTTTCATTATCCCACTATTCCCCACACAGTCCACCTGCTTAGTATGGGCCAGCATCCTTACTTCCCATTCTATCCTCCATACATCCAGGTATTCCACCTGTGGTTGTAAGGCACAGCACAAGTTCAATTCCTCTGTGTATTTCCCCCATCATTGAAATCTTCAGGTTACTTTTTCTGAACTCCTTTAGCATGTGTTTTCTGCCATCCAAGTCCATTCATGAAGACTGAATCTTATATTTTGTGTCTTTTAAAGATATGTTTTATACACATCATCTCAACTAGATTGGATAAGTCTTGAAGAACAGGACTATGTCTTTTCTTGCAATTCTAGCCTCCACATTAGGCACAGGACAGGTACTCAATCAAGAAGTTGACCCCTTGGTCATTCATTTATCATCCACCTTCACTCTCCTTTCACCATGAAGGGGGCCATGCCTTTGTGCCCTCACTTCAATAGATGCTTCACTACAGCACTAAGTCCTCCAGTTACTGACTTGTAGCTCTATTGGTGGTCAGCTGCAGGCTACCAATTAACAGTCTCCCAAGAAAACATAGTTTCTGAAAAACGTGAAACAAGGTGTCATATCCAGTCAATATGATGCAATTGCTTATTTTGGAGAGAGGATAAAAACTACAAACATTCATGCTGCTCTTGTGAAAAACACCAGTAACAAGCACCAATAGCTTGGTCTTGGTGTGGGTTGTATTGGGTGATAGTGTCAGGGATGGGTGGTCATGTGTCTTTAGGGTAAAGTAGGTTTAGGTGTTTGCTAGGTTTCTAGCACAGAAGTAATAAGTGTGAGAAGTGATATATTTTTTTAAAAAACTAGTTTTGCACTGCAGTGTTTATTTTCCTTGATGATGATGGTGATGGTATTCAGTGTTCATAGTATTTTGACTTTTTTCAGGCTTTCACACATATTGTCTCAATATACATGTAATATACACAGAACAGGCAGAAATCAACCCAGATCCACAAAACTACTGGAGTCCCAAGCAGTTAAAGAGATTTGCTTAAGTAAATACTAAGTCCTAATTAAATTATTTTAAGATTTCCTACTTGCCCTTTAAATCATTTTGATTTTAAACATCACACGATTCAGTGGGAGAAAACCCTGAATGCTACAATACACCTGAGTTTATAACATAAAAATAAAATAGTCATAAAAAATTTAGTATGTAATTGGACTTTGCTTGTCCTCAACAGCAGCTGATCAACTAGCAAACATAAAAAGTATTGAATGTCTTGTGTGCTCGGCATGATGAGGAATTTAGTATAAGGGTCTTAATAGCATTTATTTCATTTTAAAAATCAAATGAAAAATTTAAGGATATTCTTAAAAAAAGTTACAAAGCAAAATGGGCAGTATTTTTGTACTATTGCTTTTATGACTTTTTTTTTTTGTAAATTATGAGTGTATAACCCAGTATTTCCCAGTTTTATCTTGCATTTCTTTCATGGGTGGTAGAGATAATATATTTTTTTGGGTAACGTGGTTCATTAGCTGTTGTAAGTCCATATTGGCATTTTTCAGAAAAAGTTCAGTTTTTCTATGGCTGGTGGCCATCTCTGACCCTGCTTAGTTACAACTGACCTGTCACTACCCACACCCCATAGTAGCATTCTTGTTGATAAACAGTCCTTATTAATGAGTTTTGACCTATTGTTAGTATCAACAGATACATCATGTACTTTACTAGTTATTCATGTCATGTTTAATTAATTCCAACCTCTGAAGATTTCCTGAATTCTAAATACTTTGCTTTTGGACAAATCCAGTGAGGTGAGTTAGGCCTCTCTCTCTTTCCCTGAGGGACCATCACTGAGTCTCTCAACTATCCTCCTGGGAAGCTGATTTTCCCATAAATCTGCGGGAGAGTATTTGTGCTAACAACTAGAACTGGGAAGACATTACCTACTTTATTTTCAGAAAGTAATTCATGTTATTAGAGCTGATGCTGACAATAGCCAAGGTAACCTGCCACACTTTGATTAGGAGAACTTGGAAAGTTTCCTCTCAGAAAAGTTTTTATGCAAGGCAAAATAGTTTTTAAAATGAAGCAAAGGAAGCATGCTTTGTGTTTTATTCCTGATGGACTGGCTTTTCCCCATGAAGGTCTCAGCATGCATGTGGCTATCACCACACTTTTGGCAGCCATGACCACCATAGCTTTGGAGCAGTGAGATAGTAGAGCAGCTTGCATGGTGAGATGCTTCTGCTTGACTTCTGTTTGCCATCCAGGTTCCTACTCCATCATCAAGATCCAATATGTTGAATTGTAGAGAATAAGATTATGAAAACATTCATTCATTGTTCTAAAAATTCATCAGAACTTATGTGCCAAAGGCATCTATGGGAGGTAGAGCAATTTTTAATGCCAAGTTGAAGTTCCCAAAGAGCATTCTAACTAATAGACCAAGTTAAATGCTAGGAATCATAAGTCTCTGCAAGATAAAATTTAAAGGTTCAGATTCAGGGTTTTAGGGACAGGTCTCAATCAGGGTTCACTGTTAACCAAGGCAATCAAGGATAGGACAGGATCAAAAAATTACAATGCATGGCTTTCTTAAATTGTACCATGCTAGTGATGTGATATTTATATTTGAATGTTTTTGTGTGTATTTATATTTGTATATTTATATCGATAAGAAAAGATGGAAGGAAGAGGCTAACATTGTTACCATGGAACCATGACATATAATAGTTAATTTTCATTGTACGTGTGTGTCCTCTGCCTTTTCTTTCTTTCTCTCTCTCCCTCTCATAGATAATGTGTTTGGAATATTGGGAAAATATTATTTTAAAAAAGTCATCTTGAAGAAAGAGCAATCGATGCCTAGGACTACAGATTATAAGAAAGACACAGCTGATGTATTTTAGGATATTAAGGATCTGAGAGACTTTGTAGAGAGGCTGGGCCACATATATCCCTACAAGATCAGTTTCCCCTTATTCATTTCAGCCCACTTCTATGTGCTCAGCTCTACACAAAGAACTGTGGAGCTATGATGAACATGGTGGCTCACGCCTGTAATCCCAGCACATTGGGAGGCTGAGGCAGGCAGATCACTTGAGGTCAGGAGTTTGAGACCATCCTGGCCAACATGGTGAAACCCCACCTCTACTAAAAATACAGAAAAATTAGCCGGTTGTTGTGGCCCATGCCTGTAATCCCAGCTACTTGGGAGGCTGAGGCATGAGAATTCCAATGAGCCAGGATCACGCCACCGCACTCCGGCTTGGGTGACAGAGTGAGACATCATCTCAAATAAAAAGAACTATGGGGCTAACTAAAAACAAAAAAAAAAGATGAAGTCCCCTCATTCATGGCAAACTTCTAGAGAGGAGACAGACGCACTGTGAAGATGGTGGTTCACTGAGCAATATCAGCAAATATCAGCACTGTGGAGAAGCCAGGAGCAGGCCAAACTGGCTGTGTTGTGGTTAATTATGTTCCAGCATAATCTTGCCACTGCTTGCCCAACTTGTACTTTGTTATCCTTTGATTCATTGACGTATTACTCACTGAGCTTTTATGGTACAATCCCCAAAACCAAGGCTTCAAACATAAACATGTTAAAAGGGTCTGTGTTTTCCCTGAGATCCCATCAGCTCATGGCTCTCACTGCATTTTTACTGGCCAGGGTAGACTGGAGTTCTTCAGTCTGGAAGGTGATACTCCAGAGAAACTCCTGAGAGCAGTCAAATGACAACTCTGCAACCCAGGAGCTTTCCCCTCAGAACCAAGAACAATTTCTCTTTGATACATTTTTCAACATTGGGCATTTGCTGATGCCTTAGAGAATGTATGAAAAACAAGACAAAACATGCTATATTAGGAAGTTCACAAAACCTTGGAAATTCCTGGACCTTTACGAAAGTGTTCCAGCCAGAAGGGCTTTCTTAACATCCCCAGCATATCACTTACGCATTTACTTTCCTGAGAAAGAAAAAAAACTCTCTGCTAGAGGCAGGGAACTAGTCATACTTATAGGACCAAGGACTAATCTTACCGAACACAGTCATTCAAGGAAAGAAGAACATTTGCCATTGTAATTATATTCCACTGGATTTGACAGAGACTTACTAACCCCTTCTATGTCCAGTGGATAGGCAGAAGACTTAAGAGGAATGAAATTACTTCTCTTTTAAAGAACTTTTAGGAACACTAGATACAAATAATCTTAAATTTCATGAAGGCAAGGAATAGCACCTAAAAGAGAGTTTGGCATGTAGTGTGTTCCATAAACATTTTTGGATCAAATAAGACAGAATATGTTAAGTGTTAGAAGTATGGTCTGAACAAACATCTCTGGTTATTCAGAGAAAGAAGACATCATGTTTCATTGGAAGGGGCAGTGAGAGTTTCACCAAGGAGGAACCTTCTGTGGTTCATGGTAAAGAATAGAATGGAGGAAAGTAGAGATGAGGGGGAAGGGTGTTTTATAAGAAGGGATGACATGAGCAATGGAGAGCATCCCAGAGCTTGTCAAACACAAGAGCAGGTACAGGCTATAGAGACAGGTCAGGCCATACTGTGGAGTGTCTGCAGTGCCAGATGGAGCAAATGCCTAGATGAAGGTGAAGATGACAGGTGATGCCATGCCTTTCCTCTTGCCCTTTCTTCGTTATTATTGGCAAAGCTAGAGAAGATCATATGAGACACAGTTTTAATGGATCGCTTGCTATTAGTACCAGGAGCTTCTTTCTTGATTTCTAGAGTAGCTATTATACATTTTTTTCAGTCTCTCTCATATCCCTATGTCTATTCATTATCTCATATGATTACATTGCCCCCTCTGTGTTTCCCTTTCTGGCTGTCTCCCTGTCGCCAAGTTTTAGTGTGATGGAAAATAAAATAGCAAGGTGACATGGTATGGGAAGGATGGTACACATCTGTGCTGCATAATACTTGAAAGAAATGTTAAGGAGTTTTGATATGTTGATGGTCAGGTTTTCTCAATTTTTTCAGAAAAAATATGGAACATTAGGCAAATGCTGGCTTAGTAAATTTAAAAAAATAATAAGCATATCCAAGCCTCATTTTGCATTTCCTGGGAGGCAATCCTGTCATTTTAGACCACAGGAGAAATCTCAATGTCTTAAATCTTTATAATGAATTTTTGCAAATAAAAGGAAGGATTTGTCAGCTGTGGTAGCCACATCTGGGGTAGAGCGTGTAGCCCAGATACATGTGAAATCCCTAAAATTTATCTTAACCTTTCAGGCTTCCCATTGTCAGTGAGCCCTCCCACATCAGTTACTGGGATGCAGTAATAAGCCATGCCCTATCATTGTTTCTAATGTCCCATCTTTCTTCCAATCTGGTTCTGTCTCCATCTATTTCAGGTTTCCAGAACCAGACTCTCACCTTCCTAGTTCTGTTTCTCTTTCATAAAACCTGCTGTTACATTCTTTTGTCACTTCAAAGTAAACATGGTCAATGTCAGTTTAGAGTGATAGATCCCAGGAATACATGGCTTTTAACCCAAACCAAAGCCTTAAAGAAAAATCTCCTTGGTGAATTTAACACTCTGCTTTCTCAAGTCCTTCCTAGTGCCCAGACGATTGAGCAGCTTTATCTCTTAGCTGTATACAGGCAAAAAGCTCTTAGAAGGGTTCACATTTTACAAGAATGGTTTTGTTATCAGTTTTTCTAAAACCATTAGCCAATCCTGATCAGTCAAGATTTTGTGTTTTAGTCTTACTGAGCCATTTTTCTCCTTTTGATTTACACCTTTAGAATAACTTCCACTTGCCTACTTCCAGCCGTCATCAGTAACACTCATCAATGATAGGCTAAAAAGTCACCAAGTTCCTTTGCTCTTGACTGAGATCATTTTCTTTCTTTTATTGTTTTTAGATAGTGGTTATTGTATTTCTTAAAAGTTCTGAATCAAAATATCTTTTTTATATTATTGAAAATGACAAATTCAATGAGTTTAATTTGTTTTAACAAAGTTACTTGCTTTTGTTCCTTAGTTCTGTCCTTCATCAACTGCTAACACAAAGAAAGAACACAAAAGTTCACATTTTAGCTTTAGAATATCTATAGCAGAATAGGCAAGACTGGTTGGTGGACACCACACCAGATAAATAATTTGACCCAACACTTTGGTATTTGTATTATTCAGGGTTCTCTAGAGTGACAGAACTAACAGGAGATATATATATATATATATATATATATATATATATATATATATATATTCATGTATTTATATGGGAGTTTATTAAGTAATATTAACTCACATGATCACAAGGACCCACAATAGGCTGACTGAGGAGCAAGGAGAGCCAGTCGGAGTTCCAAAACTGAAGAACTTGGGGTCTGATATTTGAGGGCAGGAAGCATCCAGACAGGAGACAGATGTAGGCTGGGAGACTAGGCCAATCTCTCTTGTCATATTTTTCTGCCTGCTTCTATTCTAGCTGCACTTACAACTGATTAGATTGTGCCCATGATATTAAGGGTGGGTCTGTCTTCCCCAGCCCACTGACTCAAATGTTAATCTCCTTTGGCAGCACCCTCACAGACACACCCAGGATCAATACTTTGTATCTTTCAATTCAATCAAGTTGAAACTCAATATTAACCATCACAGTATTTACTCTTTTTCCTAAAAGCTATTCTTGGATCTACAGGAAGCACAGCCGTGAGTTGACATCCAGATGGGCTCTAATTCAAGAGATAACCAGAGGGAGGCCCAGATACCCCAAAGCAATGGGATTACACCTTGTCTTGAACAGATGGCACAACCAGAGACCGGGGATTTCCTAAAATGCAACCAAAAAAATTTTGCCTTAGTGCAAATGTGTTAAATATTAACATTATTATAGATAATAGTCATCAAAAACTGACTTCAACATTGACACGATGTGGAACGATTAGAGCCCTTTTGAATGCCTGATGCTTAAGTGAAAGTATGCAAAGTGGTCCTTTGAGGGGATAGCACCGAGCCTAGGATAGTAAATTCCTTTAGCAAAATGTTAGCCTTGTGTGATTCCCACTTCCGTCTAATGTACAGTCACTCCTGAATGGAGCAGTGGGAGTTCAGAAAAGGTAAGGTACAGATAGAGTCAGGCAGCCCTTTCATTGGTTTGTACAAAGGTAACTTAGGTCTGACTCAGTTAGGCAAACATGCTATTTCTTAATCTGCAAGGAAGTGTTCACATACCTGCCTCTACACCTTTTCTCATGCTGATCCTCTGCCCTTTCACCATTTTTCCATCACATCCATTGAGTCAGACCCTTTCTGGCGTTTAGATATCCTCAAGAGACCCTTCCAAAATATTTGAAAATTTGATGCTCTAATATTGACTTTTGTTTCACTGACTATCCATCATATTACCTGAGAAGTTTTTATTGGGCTGCATGATTTGGTGTATTTCACATGTATATTTTTATCTACATAAATTGATTTCTGGGCTCAAGAATTCAAACAAACTCACACATTTTTCTTTGTCTTGGATCCTTCCTTTCATCATATATATATATATATATATACATATTTACACAAATTACAGAATATATATGTATATTACCTATATCTGTATTTACACAAATAAAGATGCCTAATATATTTTCTTCAGTAGGAGTGCATTACAGGGAAGTAGACTACACTCAGTATGAAACTAGCAATTACAATGGTTCAATAATGAAAAATGGCTTTCCTTTTCAGGCTTTGGTACATTCTATTCGTCCATCCACCATTAGGCTGAGTTTCCTCAGAAGTGACATGATGTGATTGTCTGAAGAAAATGCATCTTCTCTTTTCCTGCATAGAGCTTCTTCCTCTTAACAAGGTGAGGTGTGCTGGAAGCCTAGAAGATAACCTCATAATTCCCTTTGCTGCTTTGTAAAGTCTACTGCCTGCAACAAAAGGTAAGCAGACTGTTTTTTTGTTTGTTTCATTTTCTCTGATTATCCTTACTGTCCTTTGATGACTTTTAATCCTTTAGATCCCAAGCGAAAGTTACCATGTCACGTCTTTCTTAGTCTGTTTTCAGCTTTGTTCCAGGGCCCCCAAGTTCAACCATATCCAGTGCAGAAAAGAAAAGCTAATCGAATATTCTCTAAATATTCATCATTAGTTCTTATATTTTTTTTCTTACAGAAAATTCCTCTTACGTCCTCAGTTCTTGAATGTCCACACACAGAGAAGGATGGAAGAGATCTGTTTTGTGCCAACTCTTATCTAAGTTGTTGAGGATTTTAGTAGCTATAAAGACTCTTAATACTCTCCTTATTGATCATCTGTTAGTGTTGCCAGGGAATCACTAAGGTAAAGATTTTGGAGAGGAGTAAAGATGATTTTGATCTAAGGGAATGAACACCATTAATGAAATATTGTTATACATTTCACTAGAAGTGTTCAAGTATATGTTTATGTTTTTTTAAATTTTTGATAGAGGAGAGGGACTGATACATTGGTGGGAAGGTTAAAAGGAATGCAATTTTTAGTCTCTGAAGCAATCATGTATATGGTCACTCTATTGATTATTTGAAATTTACATCAATATGAAGGAACTTCCAAAAGTTCATGGAAAATGCACATTAGGAAAAAATTATGCATGGATTTCAAAATGTTTTTGCACAAAAATCAACTCTTACTGACTTGTTATAATATCCCTGAACAGGATCTAGTTTGAGGAACTAAGAAAGATAAGACATGAGTTTTAAAAAGTTCCTATCAGGACAACATGAATTCTGCTAAATTAAAGCAAGATCAAACATCAAATTTATGGTAAAGCTTGATTGGGAGAATGGTGAATCATTGATGCTTTATGAAAAGTTTATGGGGATAATGTCTCAAAAAAATCAGCAATTTGCCAATGTGTAACTCATTTTAAGAAGGGAAGAGATGCTGTCGAAGATGAAGCCCACAGCAGTAGATCATCCACATCAATTTGCAAGGACAAATTAATCTTGTTTATACCTTTTAAAGACGACCAATAATTAACAACACAAACAATAGCCAATACTATAGACATCTCAATTAATTAAGTCTACACAATTCTGACTGAAGAAGTATAGTTTAACAAACTTTCCATTCTGTGGGTGCCAGGAGAAGCAGTGATTAACAACACAAAAAGTAGCCAGAACCATAGACATGTCAATTAGTTAAGCTTACACAATTCTGACTGAAACATTAAAGTTTCTTAAAATTTTCATTCGATGGGTACCAAAATTGTTGTGCCCAAATCAGCTTCAGACAAGAGTAGAGCTTTCAAAGGACATTGTAAAAAAGTAGGCTCAAGATTCTAAAGTATTTCTTTTTAAAAATATTTATGTATTATACTTTAAGTTCTGGGGTACACGTGCAGATTGTGCAGGTTTGTTACATTGGTATACAAGTGCCATGGTGGTGGTTTGCTGCATCCATCGCCCTGTCATCTACTTTAGGTATTTCTCCTAAAGCAACCCTCCCCAATCTCCCCACCCTCTGCTATTCCTCCCCTAACCCCCAACCCTCAAGGCCCTGGTGTGTGATATTTCCCTCCCTGTGTTTGTGTATTCTTATTGTTCAGCAGCCACTTATAAGTGAGAACATGCTGTGTTTAGTTTTCTGTTCTTGTGTCAGTTTGCTGAGAATGATAGTTTCCAGTTTCATCCATGTCCCTCCAAAGGACATGAACTCATCCTTTTTTATGGCTGCATAGTATTCCACAGTGTATATGTGCCACATTTTCTTTATCCTGTCTATCATTGATGGGCATTTTGGTTGGTTCCAAGTCTTTGCTATTGTGAACAGTGCCAGAGTAAACATGTGTGCATGTGTCTTTATAATAGAATGATTTATTTATTTTTTTTGAAAGAAAGAGAGAGAAGAAAGAGTGAAAGAAAGAAAAAAAAAGAATGTGAGAGAGAAAGAGGAAGAGAAAGAGGGAGAGAGAATGGGATTCTTGTTCTATTGCCCAGGCTAGAATGCAGTCTAAAAATGGGTATTAAAAACCTCTTTTATGCCAATAATTGTGCTTAACAATGGAGACAGGAAGGAATAAG
>CAUYLG010060835.1:0-12587 GCA_963573385.1 Cacajao melanocephalus | reverse complement strand
TTTTAATACCCATTTTTAGACTGCATTCTAGCCTGGGCAATAAAACAAGAATCCCATTCTCTCTCCCTCTTTCTCTTCCTCTTTCTTTCTGTCTTACATTCTTTTTTTTCTTTCTTTCACTCTCACTTTCTTTCTTCTCTTCTTCTTTCAAATAAATAAATAAATAAAAGAGAGGAGATAAAAGATAATACTTTAAAATATAATAATCAATCCACCCAAAGGGAGGCAAGAAAGGAAAAACAGATGAATAAAAAGCATACACAACAGACAGAAAACAAACACCAAAACTGGGTACGGTGGTTCACACCTATAATCCTAGCACTTTGGGAGATCAAGGCAGGCAGATCACTTGAGGCCAGGAGTTTGAGATCAGCCTGGCCAACATTGTGAAAACCTGTCTCTACTAAAATACAAAAATTAGCTGGGTGTGGTGGTGTGTGCCTGTAATGCCAGCTACTTGGGAGGCTGAGGCAGGAGAGTTGCTTGAACCCTGGTGGCAGAGGTTGCAGTGAGCTGAGATCTCACCACTGCACAACAGCCTGGGTGACAGAGTGAGATGAGAGAGAGAGAGAAAGAGAAAGAGAGAGAGAGAGAGACAGAGACAGAGACAGAGAGAGATATGCCAAAATAAAAAAGTAGGTTTAAACTCAAAACTATCACCAATTACATTAAATGTAGATATTTTAACTACCTCCTTCTCAGAGGTTTAAAAAACAGAGATTATTGCCATGGTTTTGAAAAGTTCCAACTAAATTCTTTCTACAAGAAACAGAAATTAACCTAAAGATAGAGAAGGGTACTAGGAACATAGCCAATGTAATTATGCAGGTTTTTGTTGTTGTTCACCTTACCCATGAAAACTTCATTACGGACAAACACTGATCCACAGACTAACACTTGAGATGCATTGGTATAGAATACACTGGAAGCTAGGAGTTAATTCAAAAGCTATGTAGTCTGAGGTTAAGATTTTATTTGGGTCCTAGAACATGTTTGGTGGGTGCTGTCTCAGCTCACCTGGAAGCAGCTGTCTGATGGCCTTATTTCTAGACACAAGTCCTCATTAGTCTCCTCAGCTTTACAAAGATAATAATATTTATCGAGCACTTACTATACACCGGTTACTGTGTTAAATACTTTACTTGTATAACCATATTTAATCCCAACAACAACCCTACAAGACAGATACTAAAGTTACTCACATTTTATGGAAGAGAACTCCGAGACTTCGTGAAATTTTTAACTTGTTTATCACTGCAGTTAGTTGAGTTGTGGAGTTAGGATCTGAAACGTCTGTCTGACTCAAAGCCCTGCACTAAATACTAGTGTGTTGCTTGATTGTCAACTCTAAATAGGATTCACCTCTACTTGATTGAGTGATAATAGACACCAGCTGCAGCATAGGTGATCGATGAGGGACTATTAGTGGGTGGTCACTGATACTCAGTGTATACCAGAAGTTTAACTAAAAGAAAATATATTTAGGGACTATTGCTCGAAGGATATGCAGGTCATCCATACTTACCTGCAAGTCTAAAATCCAATATGTTATCAATCCAAACCACTGGAAACCTGAGCACCTTGACAGCATTATTTTTACCCGTGAGCTACTGCTTACTGTGAGTTTTTATACCCCAATGTGATTGCCAAAGCCTATATTAAGACTGATTTTTAAAAACCCCATGCAATGTGTCTGTTCTTAGAACCGCAGATGGTATAATTTCACTTAAGCAAGTGGCGTATTTTTATTTTTGGTCCCTGCGAATTGTGTGACTGACCAGAAAGCTTGAGCCAAATCTGAGGCCCACCCATAACAAGAGTCATCATAATCTGCACTGCGTTTTTGGAGTCATTCCTGGCTCAATTTTATGTCTCCACCCTTGTTTATTCCTTCTTTTGTTCTTTTCTAACCTCATTTTCAGTTTATCTTTTCTTGTATTTTATATGTATTTCCAAGCTTCCTTAAATTCTTCAGGAATAAGACTTGGTATAAATATAAATAGATTTAAGGAAATCCACCAAAATGTAGAAACAATGGTTACCTCTGGGTAGCAGAAGTATAGCCTTTTTTAAAATTTGCATCTTCATAAAGGATCTCACATCCTGACTATAAACATTCTTTCTTTTATAAGTATGAAAATATATCTTTAATTACAGATAAACTGTAAAATTCTAATTTTTGTTATGAATATTGGTAAAAATGTAGTACATTAATGGAGACTGAAAGTAAAGATCGCAATATTCAACTATACTGTTGATTTTATGTGTCAAATTGGCTGGGCCATGGTAACAAGGGGTTTGGTCAAACATTATTCTGTGTATTTTTGTGAAAGTGTTTTGGCAATCCCTGACCTATTGGTTCAATGAAATCTCAATCAAAATTCTATTGGGCTCCTTCATAATTTGAAAATGTTTTAATAAAATGTATGGAAATGGCAAAGAACCTAGAAGAACCTAAATAAATTTGGGGAAGAAAAGAACATTCACACCATGCAATCCAAGACTTACTAAGCTATAATAATCAAGACAGTGGACTTTTGGTTTTATAGCTCAAACAAAAGTTCAGAAATAGATCTACAGTTATACGGTCAATTGATTTTTGACAAAATTGCAATGCAACAGAGAAGGGATAGTTTTTCAACAACTGATGCTGGCACAATTGGATATCCATGTAAAAAAAAATTCAGCCCTTAACTCACACCATTATATAATTCCAAATGGATCATAGACTTAAATTTAAGAGCTAAAACTGTAAAACTTCTAGAAGAAAACTTAAAAGAAAGGTTTGTAACCTTGGATTAGGCAAATAATTTTCACATAAGAAACAAAAAGCAAAAACCATAATAGAAAAAAAAACTGCTAAATTCAGCATCATCAAAATTTTAAACTTTCGCTATTTGAAAGATACTGTTAAGAGAATGTAAAGACAAGTCACAGGCTGGGAGAAAATGTTTCCAAAACACGTACCTAATAATGACTTTACCTAGGAAAAGGAACTCTCACAATCAATTCTCTCACAATCAATTGTCTCACAAGACAAACAGCTCAAATAGTGGGCAAAGGATCTGAACAGACACTTAACCAAAGAAGATATGCAGATGGAAAATACGCACATAAAAAGATGCTTGTCACCACTTGTCATTAGGGAAATGCAAATCAAAACCATAGTGAAATACCACTACACATCACTAAAATGGCTAATACCAAGCCCTGGTGAGAGAGGCACCTGGAAATCGTATCCATTGCAAAATGGAGTGGCCCTTTTTGAAAACAGTTTAGCAGTTTCTTAAAAAGTTTAACACATACCGGCTGGGCACAGTGGCTCACGCCAGTAATCCCAGGATTTTGGGAGACCGAGGCAGGTGGATCATCAGGTCAAGCGTTCGAGACCAGCCTGGCCAACATGGTGAAACCCCATCTCTACTATCCCAGTCACTCAGGAGGCTGAGGCAGGAGAATCTCTTGAACCCAGGAGGCAGAGGTTGCAGTGAGCTGAGATTGTGCCATTGCACTCCAGACTGGGTGACAGAGTGAGACTCTGTCTCAAAAAAAAAAAAAAAGTTTAACACATACCTACCATACAACCCAGCAATGCCATCCCTAGGTATTTACCCAAGAGAAAATAAACCATAGGTTTACATAAAGAACTGTATGCCAGTGTTTATCGTAGCTTTATTTATAGTAGCCAAAAAGTGGAGATAGTCCACCAACGATGAATGGATAACCAAATTGTGGTACATCCACGTGCAGCAATAAAATTGAATGAACTACGGGTATGTGCAACAACTTGGAAGAATCTCAAAAGAAGTACGTTAAATCAAAGCTAGACCAAAAGAGGCTACATCTTATATTATTCTAACTGTGTGACATTCAAGAAAAGGAAGCAGGAAATCAGATCAGTGTTTGCCTGGGGCTAGAAGTGGGAGGATAATGACTACCAACAGGTAGGAGAGAACTTTTGTGGCAATAAGAATATTCTGTATCTTCACTGTAGTTGTTACATAACAGCATACTGTTGTCAAAATTCACCAAATGGAATACTTCCTATGAATAAATGTTATTATTCATAAATTATCTTTTAGAAAGCTAAGTTGAGAAAAAACACTTTGTAGAAATAAAAGTAATCATATTTTAGAAATTGGGCTATGGAAAGATTTTCTAAATAAGAACAAAATGCAGCAAAATCAAAATATTGATAAAGTTGGATCACATTAAAGCCAAAAGCTTTGCAATTATCTGACTACAAGACTCTATGTAAACTGGTCCTGTGGCCACACTGACCTCACCTCCTGCCCCTCTTCATTCATTCAGTCCAGTCCAGCCACACTCGTCTGTTATTCCTCAAATACATCAGGTACACTACTACTTCAGGGCTCTCATCAATACTATTCTATAATTTTATGCCTCCTTCAACACAGAGGATATCACTAAGGTTGACAATGGCCATGCAAGACTCATCTCCCCCAACTTGGTCCCTCAATTTAGGTGTCATTCCAGACCAGACCCAGGTAGGCCCTCCTTTTTGGACTGGGAAGTTGGGGGGCAGATGAGCCTCAGAGAGAAGTTCCTGTTTCTTCAATACTCTGAGTTGGTGACAGCCAAGGGCTGTGTTTCCAGTGAAGATACTGATCCATGGAAACACTATGCTTAATTTTTAACTACTGCTCCCTTAGGTGAAGACAAACTTTTAACCACAGATGCCACTTAATTAAACCACAGAGAACTTCTCTACATGGCTAATTAGTATTGAAGAAAATGAGCCAGGAGATTCTCAAATGAAGTTTCTCTGGGGTCTCGTTAACAAGGATGGAGCAGGCCCCACAGAGGTAGCTACATGAGCACTGAAACTTTTCTGATATTTTACACTCAAAGCCTCCTGGCTTCCTCAAGAGGTTCTGATCACCAGCCAACACCATTATCCAAAGCATCTTCCCAGCTGGACCCTGCCTAACTCCCTAGCCTCATTTATCTTCATGATCTATCATTCTCTCTATTCCCAGGAATAACAAATAGGTTTCATCTCTTACCTTGCCACTATTTAACTAAGAGTAGCTGCATGGAGTGCTAAGTTGAGAATGACTCAAAAGCTCAAATCAATCCCAGTGAGAAATAATGCAATGTGATAAATTAGCAATGTCTGCCATGAACATGGAAGGGGGAGACTGTAGCGTGAAAGCTATATATTCTCCATCTCTGCTCTACTCCAAGTCCTGAACCACGCTGTATTCCCAGAGCTCTTAACACTTCTTTACACCTCCATATTTTTGTAGGTTATTGCAATATCATTGCTTCTCTTCACCCAGTCAGTGCCTAGTTGCTATCCTTCAAAGCCTGACTTCTCTATAGCTTTCTCTGAGCATCTTTCCTTATTCTTGGGTTCAAGTGAAATTAATAATTTTCTCCATTGTACTTTTAACATCAGATTACTGTTACAATTATTGCACTGATCTAAGTAATTGGAGTGCTTACAAGAATAACTTCTAGAGAGAAGTTCCTGGTGAATGCTATGAGAAGACACAAGAGGCCAGTAATGACTCTGGTGGGAAAAGGAAAACAAAAAGAATAGAGGTATTTATAGCAAGAAATAGAAAGACAAAAGATAGAACCTCTAAGAACAGAGAAAGAAAGAGAGGCTCTCTTCCTTAAAGTTACCAGTGAGGGTTAGCTACATAATAGCTCATCATATTGAAAGCAGAATGGGGAATTGATGAAGAGAGCATAACCTGAGTAAATCATATATCATCAGAAGTCCTGTACTAAAAAAAAAAACAAAACAGTAAAGGAAGAAAGAAAATGATCGCAGGTGAAATTCACAAAATGCAAGCAGTGCAGTGCAATGGAAAGAAAAAACTGTGAATAATCTGAAAGAATATTACTTACTAAAAGCAATAGTAAGGATGTCTTGTGAGGTTTAAATTGTGTATTGAATTAAAATACATCAAAACTAACTCAAAAGGCAGGAGGGGAGCAAATGGAGTTAAAGTGTTCTACAGTTCTTGTATTTACTATGAAATGGTAAAAATATAAAAATACACTGGGCTTTAATAAGTAGAAGATATATACATTATAATGTCTAAGGTAAGAACTAAGAGAATAAAATGTATAACTAACAAAGCTAATAGAAGGGCAAAATTTGAACAATAAAAAAATTAAAAGAAGATAAGAAAACAGCAAAAAAAAAAAAAACTCAGGCAGGATAAACAGAAAGTATATAGCAAGATAATAGAATTCCAATTGCAGTAATGGCAAAGCATCTTGCCTCTGTCTGAGCATCTCATATTAATAATTTTAAACTATTGGGAGGGAAACTCTGGGGAAAAAGTTTTGTTAACCCCTACAGCTATGGTACAGCAAGCAGGGTCATCAAAAGCCACTTCATTCTTCTGGCATTCCTTGGTACGTAATACTAGGTAGGAAATATACTTTATGGTATAGCTAATGACAGTTATGGAGGGATACTTGGCTCTTTGTACTCCTGGATCAGAGAAGCATGCTCTTGGCCACCTGGAAGATATGGAAACATCCCCAACCCCCACTGAGACATGAGACTCCCATGCAGGATGGGCTGGTTACAAAATGGACTGATTGGCTTTGGGTTGCCTTGTACTGAAATGCATGGTAGAAGCACTGCACTATCTTTTCCCTTAGTATTTCCCTCCTTTTTGGGGATCCAGGATCCAGTATAAAATAATACCCCATCCCAGCACTTTGGGAGGCCAAGGTAGGCAGATCACCTAAGGTCAGGAGTTCAAGATCAGCCTGACCAACATGGGAAAACCCTGTCTCTATTAAAAATAAAAAAATTAGCTGGGCATGGTGACAGGTGCCTGTAATCCCAGCTACTCGGGAGGCTGAGGCATGAGAATCACTTGAGGTTGCAGAAGTTGCAGTGAGCCAAGATTGTGCCACTGCACTCCAGCCTGGGCAACAGAGCAAGACTCCGTCTCAAAACAAAATAAATTATAAAATAAAATAAAAACAGCAGCCTTATCCAGGTGCTGTGGCTCACACTGGTAATCCTAGCACTTCAGGAGGCCAGGGCTGGTGAATCACATGAGGTCAGTAGTTCAAGACCAGCCTGACCAACATAGAGGAACCCCATCTCTACTAAAAATACAAAATTAGCCAGGCATGGTGGTGCATGCTTGTAATCCCAGCTACTCGGGAGGCTGAGGCAGGAGAATTGCTTGAACCCAGGAGGCAGAGGTTGTGGTGAGCCAAGATCATGCCATTGCACTCCAGCCTGGGCAACAGAGCAAGACTCCATCTCAAAAAAAAAAAAAAAAAAAAAAAAAGTCATCCTTAATTTTGGGGATCTGTCTTTGACTTCCAGCTGTGCCTCCTTGGTAGGCCCTAGAAACTTCATGTTTTCCCTACAATTTTCCTCCAAGAACTCTACCCAGAAGCCAGTAATCCAATTGAAAAAACTAGCAATGAAAAATCTTACCACTGCTCGATCTTTTGTGTATTTATGTGTGGTTTTTGTAATATTTATATAAAAGAGCTCTGATTAATTAATTTAGAAAAATAAGTGCTTAAATCATATTTTTTTCAGAAAAATAGACACTTTAATGGCTTTTTGTTCACATGACTTTAGTAATCTTTTGGGAAAAAGGGCAATTTTAAAGATTATTGGTAAAATTAAAATGTCTTCAAAACGTGGGCATTTGTTCTAAATTTACCGTCAGATATCAGATTTGCTAAATGCTTTAAGATCATAGATGCTTCTTTAACTTTTGATAAATGTTCAGTTTATCTCCTTTGTAGTGTGAGATTCTAGATAAGGCCTGGGGACATGTGTAGCTAGCCATGTCACCACTCCCACCCCAGCTATGCTGGAAAGAATCAGATCTTATGTGCACTTCTGTCTGATGTCCTAGGTTCCATCCCTAGTACATAATTAAAATCACTTACTTATCAGATTTTTTACTAAAATTAAAAGTTGCTAAGAGTTAACATTGTAACGTGTAATTGAGACTACTAGAGAAACAGTTTTACATACAAAGTGTGTAGGGAAAGTAGAATGTGTTTTTGGTAAAAGATTATAAGAAGGCATGGGAATATGGTTTTTGTTAAAGGGAATGTAATTTTGTCTACTTCAGAGAGTTTTAAAGATCATCTTAACCTAAAAGAGTAGTAGGACAAAACTGAAGGTTTAAGCAAAGTGAGAAAGGTTTGTGAAGGCTTGATCTTATAAAGAAATTTCTGTGAGTCTGAGCAAGTTGGCTAAGATTTGAAGGGGAATATTTAATTTTTTTCCATAGGTTGAACATTAAAATAAAAGCATGCTAATGCAGGGCTCATGTGTCCAAATAACAAGATATTCTTAGAAAATTGATCTGCTGTTTAACAGAAAATTGTAAAGGGTTCTAAAAAGTTTATGAAAATCTTACCTTAGGGTCAGACTAATTAAAACTAGATAGATTTATAAAATTTTATTTAAAAACTAGCTTTAGAATTAAAGATGCAGTAATGCAAACATAAAACATGGTTTTCTCCTTTGAAAAAGATCTTTATGTAACATTAAAAGATAATGAAAGGTTTTTGTTTTCCCCTTTGGGTAAATTGCAGGAAAAAAAAGAGAATAGAAAAGACAAAGATTCAGATGGCCTCATGCTAACTTCATTCAGTCTTATTTGGAAAGTTATGTCTCTTCTATAAAGTAAAGATTTTTGCCTTTAAAAAAGTTTTTTTGAGTTACTACTTTGGATAAATAAACAGCCTGTGATACTATTTTGTGATATCCAGTGTTTTAAACCTTTGATATTTGACAACCTTTCTAAAATCAAATTATAAATTATGTCATTTTCTGATCTAATTAATTCTTTAGACATTAGATCCCCTAAAGTCTAAAAATGATGTGTTTGGCTTATTTGGTATAAAAATCATACAGGAAGCACTGTCAAATATGAAATGGTGTTTGGCTTTCTTTGGGCTATATTTGTGTAAAGGTGTTATTAGTATATATTCCAAAATTATGTAAAACTCCTTTAATTCTGATATGACTCAGCAGTATATACTATTGGTAATAATTATAATTGTTATGTTAAATTATTGTGTACCACAGAGGAAACCAAAATTCTTAGTCAACTGTGGCTTTAATAATGGCTATCCTAAAACTTTCTGTCATCCACAGACACTTGTTGTCATGTTACAATCCTCTTCAAAAGGTGTTTTATAATAGGCTGTAGGACTTTGAGAGGTGCTCTTGAATGTAGGTTTCTAATAACTTTGGAGATTGTGACATTAGAATAGAGTGAAAACTTTTGGACTCTCATGGAGAGCTGAAATGTTCATGAATATCAAACAGAACAGGAGTTAACTGAATAGATTGAACTAATAGGAAACGGAAGTAATCTTTTTTTTTCACTTTTTTGCTAAAAACATTGCTGATCCTTTTCTTTTCCAGAGTCAAGAAAACTTTTCTTTTGAGCTATTTACAGCTTTTAACAATTGAGTAAACTTTTCTTTTGAGCTATTTACAGCTTTTAACAATTGAGTAAAATATACTCCTGTGAACAAAATTTGGACCATATTTGTTTCTCTTTACCTGGTTTCTCCAGAATTTGAAAAGTATTTGAGTATTCTCAACTTATGACAGTATAGTTATTTGCATAAGTGCAATAAGAATCTGCTTTCTTTTGTAACAGAACACAGTTGGAGAAACTGATTATTTACCAAGGCTGGAATTGCATGGTTTCCTTTAAGGAATCAAACTTGACTTATAGAGCCAATAAAAGCCCCTTGGGAAAACTGGCCTTATACCTTGTCTATACAGTCCCTGTACAGGATTCCTGCATAAGTAAAGAATGTCACTTTCTAACAGGCCCAAGGGCCCCAAGTTATCCTGGGACCTCAAGAGGAGAGGAATATACCCAACTCACAGGAATTTGAGGGTACAAATCCATGGCTGGGTTCAGCTTTTAAAAAATCTTATCTGAGATTCCTTATGGAACAGAGTTCCATCAAAGCCAATTTAAAAAGCCTATGTGTAAAATCATTATTCTTGCTGCACTTTATGCAAATAATCAGGCCAAATATAGTAAGACTAAAGTTTATTTTACAAACAAATCAGTTGTATCATTATTTGTTTTTAACAAAAATGAAGACTGGTGAGAGAAAAATTATGCTTCAAAAAAACAATAATACACCTGTTGTTAGCTATTCTTGAGTTTTTTCTGCAGTTTGGACTAAATCCTAAAGTCTTTGTGGGCTACAAGTCTCCAAACTAATGCTTTCAAATCTTTACTTTTAAAACTGGGAATTGCACTCCTTACCCTGGTACTCATTATTTTCCTTATAGTATGTTGTTCTCTTAAATGTGGCACTAAAACTATAGATGACAATACTAATGCCTTTGCCATGCAAGCATTGGAATCCCAGCCAGGACTGCAGGAGTTTGCTCAGACAGTTGCAAAGTGGTTCCACTCCTCTCACCTTGGGATCAACACCTACCCCCTACTACACCCTGATCAGCAGGGAAGAGTTAGAGCAATCTTCACCCTTTTTTCATCTTCTTTAGCCAAGACCTTAAGATTAACATGTTATAAAACCCAAAGGGAGAAATTGAAACCACCATTGCAAAATTGTAACTGAGACAGTTTTGTTCATTTAAACAACTCCCTCTTGCTTTCAACCTCCAAGCTGTCCTTGTTGTTCAAGGACACAGGTTTTTCATTTAATTAACTCCCTCTTGCTTTCAACTTCCAAGCTGTCCTTGTTCATTCATTTGTGTAGGCAGAACTAACTTTGGAAGGAACTTAGTTTATAGCTTAAAACAAAGAATGAGTACAGGCCTTTCTCAAGGCAAATTACCTTCGTGCCTGGGGACTTGAATGACTTTTTAGGAGTAACAAATTACCCACAAGATTAGAAATTATGGGCTCATGTCTGAATTCCCAGCACTTTGAGAGGCCAAGGTGGGTGGATCAGAAGAGGTCAGGAGTTCAAGACCAGCCATGGCAAAACCTCATCTCTACTAAAAATACAAAATTAGCTGGGAGTGGTGGTGAACACCTATAATCCCAACTACTCAGGAGGCTGAAGCAGGAGAATCACTTCAACACAGGAGGTAAAAGTTGCAGTGAGCCAAGATCATGCCATTGCACTCCAGCCTGGGCAACAGACTAAGACTATCTCGAAAAAAAAAGATTATAAATTACGGTTTAGGAGTCATGCAACTGGAGGCCACAAGATTCTGACCCTCCCTAAATGGCTCATAAGATCAGTGCTTGAGATACTTTGCAGACCCTGCACTTGATGGCTCAGCTAGCACCACACAGATCAATAAACTGGCTTATCTAATCTTGTGTCCCCCATTCAGGAACTGACTCAGAACAAGAAGACAGCTTCTTCTACTCCCTGTGACTTCATCTCTGACCTAACCAATCAGCACTCCTGGCTCACTGGCTTCCCCCCACCCACCAAGTCCTCTTTAAACACTCTGATCTTTGAATGCTTGGGAGACTGACTGGAGTAATAATGAAACTCCAGTCTTCCCCTCACCAAAAAAAAAAAAAAAGTATAATAAAGGAGTTGGGCACAGTGTCTCATGTCTGTAATCCCAATACTTTTGGAGGCCAAGATGAGAGAATCGCTTGAGCCCAGGAGTTCAAGACCAGCTTAGGTAACATGGCAAAGTCCTACCTCTACGGAAAATACAAAATTAGCTGGGAATGGTGGTGCGCACCTGCAATCCCAGCTACTTGGGAGGCTGAAGTGAGAGGATAACCTGAGCCCGGGTGGTGGAGACTGCAGTGAGCTGTGATTGCACCACTGCACCCCAGCCTGGGTGACAGAGCAAGATCCTGTCTCAAAAAAAAAAAAAAACAAAAATAGGCTGGGTGTGGTGACTCACCCCTGTAATCCCATTGCTTTGGGAGGCCAAGGCGGGCGAATTACGAGGTCAAGAGATCAAGACCATCCTGGCCAATGCAGTGAAACCCCATCTCCACTAAAAATACCAAAAAATTAGCTGGGTGTGGTGGCACCTGCCTGTAGTCCCAGCTACTCAAGAGGCTGAGGCAGGAGAATTGCTTGAACCTGGGAGGCGGAGGTTGCAGTGAGCTGAGATCACACCACTGCACTCCAGCCTGGTGACAGAGCAAGACTCCATCTCAAAATAATGATAATAATAATAAAGTATAATAAAGGTATATTGTGAACAGTTCTCTACCAATAAACTCAACAACCTAAGGACAAATTCTTTGAAAGACATGATTATGAAAAGAACTAAAACAGATTTACAAGAAAAAAAACAAACAAACCCATTCAGAAGTGGGCAAAGGATATGAACAGACACTTCACAAAAGATGACATTGATGATGCCAACTAACATATGAAAAAATGCTCATCATCACTGGTCATTAGAGTAATGCAAATCAAAACCACATTGAGATACCATCTCATGCCAGTTAGAATGGCAATCATTAAAAAATCAAGACAATAGATGCTGGAGAGGATGTGGAGACATAGGAACACTTTTACACTGTTGGTGGGAGTGTAAATTAGTTCAACCATTGTGGAAGACAGTGTGGTGATTCCTCAAGGACCTAGAAATAGAAATTCCATTTGACCCAGCAATCCCA
>CAUYLG010060834.1:0-12361 GCA_963573385.1 Cacajao melanocephalus | reverse complement strand
AAATTACACAAAATATTAAATTAATAAATTATAAAAAAAAACTTTATTTTTTTTTCTTTTGTATATAAGAATAAATAAAAATTTATTTTTTTTTTTTTTTTTTTTTTTTTTTGAGACAGAGTCTCACTCCGTCACCAGGTGCCAGGCTGGAGTGCAGTGGCATGACCTCAGCTCACTGCAACCTCTGCCTCCCAGGTTCAAGCAATTCTCCTGCCTCAGCCTCCTGAGTAGCTGGGACTACAGGTGCACTACACCATGCCCAGCTAATTTTTTTGTATTTTTAGTAGAGATGGGGTTTCACCATGTTGGCCAGGATGGTCTCGATCTCTTGACCTCATGAGCCGCCCGCCTCAGCCTCCCAAAGTGCTGGGATTACAGGCGTGAGCCACCACACCCAGCCAGCATTGCCTTAAAATCAAAACCAGAAAAATACATGAAAACAAAAGAAAACTACACACCAATATCTCTCATGAACATAGATGTGAATCTTCTCAACAAAATATTAACAAACAGAATCAAACAATGTATGAAAAGAAGTATACACAACAGCCAAGTGGGATTTATCCCAGGTATGCATATCTGGTTCCCGATTCAAGGATAAATTATTGTAATCCATTACATTAATAGGTTAAATAATAAAAATCACAAAATAATACTAATATGAAAAAAGCATTTCACAAAATCCAATATCCATTTTTTGATCAAAACTAAGTTAACTAGATAAAAAAGGGCAGTTTCACAACTTGGTAAGGAATTTCTACAGAAACCTACAGTTAACATCATAATAGTGAGATACTTAAAGTTTTCATGCTAAGATCAAGAAAAAAAGCAAAGATATCCCCACTAACCAATGCTTTTCAACATCATACCAGAAGTCCTAGCTAACACAATAAAACAAGAAAATCAACTAAAAGATATTCACATAGGGAAGACAGAAATAAAGCGTCCTTCTTCACAGATGACATAATAGTCAATATAGAAAATCCAAAAAAAATGGCAAGGAAACTCCTGGAAATAATAAGCAAGTATAGCAATGTTGCAGGATAGAGTTAATGCATAAAAGTCAGCCACTTTTCTATATACTGGAAAGAAATAAGTGAAATCCAAAGTTAAACTGCAATACCAGTTACATTAGCATTCCAAAATTGGAGTACTTAGGTATAAGTCTATCAAAATATTTACAATCTCTATGTGATGGAAACTACAATGCTCTGAAAAAGTAATTAAAGAACAAAATATAAAGATATTCCATGTTCGTGGATAGAAATAGTATTATCAAGATGTCAGTTTTTCTCAGCTTGATCTACAGATTCACTGCAATCCAATCAAATACCAGCAAGTTGTTTTGTGGATACTATCAAACTGGTTTTAAAATACATGTACATAGTGCTTGCCTTGGGAATACATATACTAAAATATATACAGATAGGTAAATAACCCAGAATAACTAACACAATATTAAAAGAAAAGAACAGGTTCTGTGTGGTGGCTCACACCTGTAATCCCAGCACTTTGGGAGGCCGAGTTGGGCAGATCACCTGAGGTCAGGAGTTCAAAACCAGCCTGATAAACATGGTGAAACCTCATCTCTACTAAAAATACAAAAAGTTAGCTGGTTGTGGAGGTAGGCGCCTGTAATACTAGCTACTCAGGAGGCTGAGACAGGAGAGTAGCTTGAACCTGAGAGGAGGAGGTTGCAGTGAGCCAAGATCACACCATTGCACTCCAGTGTGAGCAACGAGAGTGAAATTCCATCTCAAAAAAAATTTAAAAAATAGAGAGAGAGAAGAAGAAAGTTGAAGGACTATCACTAGCCAGCTTTGAGATTTATTATAAAGCTGCAGTAATGAAGATAGTATGACTTTGGCAAAAGAAGAGATAAACAGATCAAAGGAACAGATTATAGATTCCAAAAGTAGACCAACACAAATGTAATCAACTGATATTTGCATAGGAGCAAAGGCAATACAATGGAGAAAAGGTAATTCAATCTAGACACAAATCTCATACCCTTTACAAAAATTAACTCAAAATGGATCACAGACAGATTTAAACATAAAAAGAAAAACTATAAAACTAGTAGGTAACATCAGAAAAAATCTACATGACCTTTGGTGTGTTGACGACTTTTTAGATAAAAACCAAAGGGTTGATCAATGAAAGGAATGATATATTAGCTGGATTTCATAAATTTTTAAAAATTCTGCTTCATGAAATACTGTTGAAGGAATGAAAACATAGGTTACAGACTGAGAGAAAATATTTGCAAAAGGCATATATAATAAAGGACTATATCCAAAATATACAAAGAACTCTCAAAACTCAATAATGAGAAAACAACCTAATCAAAAACTATTCCAAGATCTTTGGTGAGATATCTCACCAAAGAAAATATACAGATACCAAACCAGCACAGAAAAAGATACTCCATACGTCATTAGAAAAATGTGAATTAAAACAACGAGATACCATTACACATCTGTTAGAATGGCCAAAATCCAGCACACTGACACCACCAAATGCTGATGAACAAATGTAGTGTTATAGTGAACCCCAAGTTTCTCTTCAAAGAATCAGTATGCAGCATGTTCAGCTCTTATTCTTTAATGTTCTGTTTTAAAGTTTAACTTCCTTGTAATTTCAGTAAACAACCTTCTCTACCAGTTCTAATCAGTAGTTCACATCTGTTCCCCCTCATCTGGCTCTATCCTGACCAACCCTGACATCTGATCACCCCTGGCTACCTGCTCTGAACACCCATAACCATCCTTCTAGCCAAAACACCCACCCTGCCACTCCAGCTCAGACCCCTGCTCTTTTTAAATCAGCCAGTTGGGATTATTCTATCTTGTGCTGTCTAATCCTAGCCAATAGGGGACGATATAGCAATAGAGACGACCCCCGTCAGGCATAAGTACTCCTTCCCCCCTTGTCCAAGCAAGCGGCCACCATTGTTCCATCCATACACTGCACCCTTCTATAGAAGTAAACTGCCTTGTTTAGAGGACATATCTTCCAGTGCTATTTCTTTTGCGGCATCGAAATTTTACTTATAACAGGAGCAACAGAAACTCTTATTCATTGAATGGTAATGCAAAATTACACATCATGAAAGACATTTTGGCAGTTTCTTACAAAACTAAATACACTCTTACCATACAATTCAGTAATTATGTTCCTTGGCACACATCCAAAAGATCTGAAAATTATGTATGAGAGTATAGTGGTGAATACATCTTATTATATGTTGTCTCACACTCAAAATGTACACCACCAAGAGCCAATTCTAATGTACACTATGGAATTAGGGTGATAAATATATAAAGGCTAATCAATTGTAAAAAATAAAGTACCAATCTCCAGGTGGATGTTGATAATGGGGGAGGTTAAGCATGTGTAGGGCAGGGGGCATATGTAAAATCTCTGTACCTACTGTTCAGTTTTGCTGTGAACTCAAAACTGCTAAAAATTAATTCTTGTAAAACAAAACAAAAAAACAGCTTTCTTCCACCACTGTCCCTGTATTTTCCCTGATTTATTTCTATATCATTTTTCACTCTAATATACTGTATATTTTCAACTTTGTCTATTTTCTTCCAATATTTTTCTTAGAATATAAAGTCCACGAAGTCAGACTCTTCTGTTTATTTATTTTCTGCTGTATCCCAAGTACTTAGTGTTTGGCAATACACAGACAGTATACCCTCATTTGTTGAATGTTAAATAAACAGATATGTCAATGAAAGTTAATTGAAAGTTTTAATACATTTTGCAAAAAGAAAAGAAAATTTGACAAATGGGAAGAAGAGGACAGTTTCAGTATCTTTTCTATGGAAACTGAGATTAAGTGTGATATACATAATATTCATTTAATCCTCACATTAATCATACATAATATATGCAGTCATCTTTTCTCTTACAAAAAAAAAAAAAACCCAGAGAGATGTATTTTTAAAGGTCATATTGTAAAAATGCAAACTCAGACAGATTTGGCATCAGAGTGAATAATTTTAAATGCAGCTCCTCTATTGCCTTTTGGTATACTCTCTGATTTAGAAGGAAGAATTGACCTAGAAATAGGCAACATGAGGCAGAATGAACAAGAGACATTATCTGGCTTGGAAAATTGGAATAAGTTAAGCTTTAAGTAAGAAGAATTATAATAAGGATTCTTAATGTAGAACCTGGAAAAAAGAGTGCTGAACTCAATTTTATCTCAGGAAATTTAATAATCATTTAGTAGAATAAAAAATTGGCCTACAAAACACTTTTAACAGATAGCATAGTAGTGCACAAATACGTTAATATTAACATGTACATTGTACACCTGAACTTTATGTAATTTTGTCAATTATACCTTAATCAAGCTAGAAAAATAAATATAAAAAATAAAAAATATCAAAATGCTCAAGCATGAGTACACACAATTACCTGCCCTTCTTTCCTCCCTTCCTTCCTCCCTCCCTCCTTCCCTCTCTTGCTTCCCTCCTTCCTTCCTTCCTTCTTCTGCTTCTCTTTCTTCTCCTCCTCCTCCTTTCTGTTTCTCTTTTTTACTTTCTCTCACATCTTGTTTTTCCAGTGAAGAGATACCAAGGCACATAAGCAAATAATTAAAAACAGAGCAGTCAGTCTTACTGAACTCAAGTGAGAAAACTAAAATTTTGTGTAACTTTGCTAATTTCCACAACCACTGTCAACCAAGCAACACTTAACATGATCCTATGTTATTTAATACTCCTCAGAAATAGGAACAGTCTGGAAACAACCATTTTAAGCACAATTGAAGCTTGAGAGACACATGGTATTATTTATAACCTACAATCTTCCATATTTCTAATGATTATTTTTATGAGGCTAACTCTAAAATTAATATCTCTCTCTAGTGGACATCTTCACATCTCACACAACACCCACATTCTCACTAATACTATTCTTTCACGTATTACCTTTGTTCATGTGTCCCAGAACTTGCTTGCTCATACTCAATTTCTTTATCTAGTCTACCACAAAAAATACTAGATGTATCCTTCAATTATCTTTCAGCACAGTCACTCCTCTTTTTGTACCCTGCTTCTATCTCAAGGCCCTATGATTATTAATCTGTATTATCTCCCTGCTTCCAATTCTTCTAGATCTGCACACTGCCAACACAGTGATAATTCTAAACACCTGGTAGATAATAACAGCTGTTTAATGGTGCTTTGTTACCTAGAGGACAAAGTCTAATCTCTTTATGAGGGTCTCCAACTTTTATTAACCTACCACTGTATAATTTTTCAAATTATTCTCACAATTTTCTCCCACTTTCTGTAATCTGGCTAGAATAATTTTGCATCTGGATCATGTCATTGTCTTTTTAGGGCACATATTTATTTACAGGTTTTCCTTTTTGCTTAAATTTGATTATTCACATTTTCTGACTAATTAGTCATATATGCTGTAAAGCCTTTCCTGACTCTATCGTGAAACACTTTCTCACAAGCCTTTCACTGGGCCCCAGGACAGCTTCCTTTATGCTTCATTATAGAAATCATTGTGTACCATGTAATTATTCTCTATCAAGAAAGTTTTGATGTTAGAAATCATGGGCCATCTTTTCCAAAATGTATGGACTTGAGTATATACAATTACCCTTCAGAAAAGAGAGATTTATTATATATATATATATGGTTTCTTACAAATTACTCAATTTCTCTAATTCATTAAATATAACTTCTCATTTATTTTAAGAGACACCATTAGTTTATATACTAATAAGAGAGGGAAAAATGTGTAGAAATTAAAGCTATGACATGCACTCAATATGAGACACCCCAAGTAAAGAATGTTAAAATATAAAAATATGGTTTTTGGTAAAATCAAGATACTAATAACTGCTTAAAGTTTGGTTGAGAAGATAAAACTGTATATATATATGTATTTATATATGTGTGTGTATATATATATATATACACATATATATAATTGAAGTTCACAAATACACAAAAAAGACTAATACACAAAACTTCATAATTATTGTCAAATTTGTTTACAATAGGCTGTTGGGTTTCTGATACTTATGAATAATGGAATCCTCATTTGTGAGAGTTAAGATGTGAGTGTGTGTGTATTTATAAGGATAGAGAAGCAAAAGAGAGTTACCCATCAGAGAAAAGCCCTGATCTGAGATCTTTACTGCTGAAATTTACCAAAAATTAAAGAAGAAGTAATGGCAATCCTATGGAAACTATTTCAAAAAAAGTAAGGAAGAGGAAATACTTCCAAACTTATTCTATGATACCAGCATTACCCAAACGCCAAAAGCAGACAAAGACACAATAACAGCAAAACCTATAGACCAATATTGTGATGAATCTGTATTCAAAATTACCACCAAATCCTAACATGTGAAATTAAACAACATATTAGAACTGTCATTTACCAAGATCAAGTGGAATTTTTCCCAGTGATGTAAGAATGGTTAAATATATGCAATGTATACAACATATTTAAATCAATAAATATCACATTAACAGAATTAAGGACAAAAAAAGTTATCATTTGAACTGAGGCAGAGAAAGCATCCAATAAAATTAAATGTCCCTTCATGATACTCAAAAACTGGGTATAGAAGAAGCATAGTGATAAAGGCCATATATGACAAACCCACAGATAGAACTGTTGCAGCAATATTCACAATAGCTAAGGGCTGGAATCAACCAAATTTCCAACAACAGATGAATAGATAAAGGAAAGAAAGTGCATATAGATGATGGAATATTATTCAGCCACAAAAAAGAATAAAAACTTTTCATTTACAACAACATGGATGGAACTGGAAGATATTATATTAAGTGAAATAAGTTCAGTGCAGAAATACAAATATTGGATGTTCTCACTCATAAAGATTAATGGTTACCAGAGACTGGGAGGGTAGTGCAAAGGAAGGGATAAAGAGTGATTGGTTAATGGGTACAAAAATATAATAAGATAGAAGAAATAAGATCAGTGTTCAGTAGCACAATAGGGTGACTATAGTTAAAAATCATTTACTATATATTTCAAAATAACTAGAGAAGTGTCTTTGAAACATTTCAAATGCAAAGAAATTATTATTACACATTGTATAAATGTGCACTAGACATATAGAAACATGTATGCAGAAGACATATACGTATAGACAAATGTTTGGTATATAGCATCGTTCAGTAGTTCTCAAAATATAATTAAAGGAGCCTTAGGAATACCCAATACTCTTTAAGGGGTTTCTTTTTCACTTTTTTTCTCTTTCAATTATATAGTGCATAATTAAGTAAAGTAATATTTTTCAAATAACCAGTGAATGTTGTTATAAACAATGTATGATAAAGTATCCATTTGTGTGCAAGGTAGATCAATGAAATTTAACATAACAGAGTACAAACACTTTCTAAATATAATTTTACATTGCAAATAACTTTTAGAAAATAATACTTGTCAACTTTTAATAGTGTCAAGTAAAAATTTTCACAATAATCTGAACAAGTTATGAAAATTCTACCTTTTCCAACTATATATCTTTGTGAGGACATACTTTCTTAATACTCTTCAGTCAAAACAATATATCACAACAGATTCAGTGCAGAAATAAATATGAGTATCTAGTTATCTTCTATCAAGCCAAAAACTAAAAATATTTTCAAATATCTACAACAATACCACTTTGTCATTAATGTTTTGTTTGGAAAATATAAAGTTTTAAAACAACTATTATGTTAACATGTAATAGAAATATTGCTGCTTTTAAATTACTTAAAATTGTATAATTTAAAATTCCTCAAATTTAATTTCTATTGTGATACATATTATGAAAACAAACGGTCTTTGGGTCTGCCATAATTTTAAATGTACAAAGAGGCCCTGAAACTAAAATGTTTGAAAGCCATCAGCATAGTGATTAAGAGCATGTCTCCCAGGGTCACATTTCTTGTTTTCACAAACCAGCTCCACTATTTTCTAGTTAACTGGTCTTAGTTATTTCCAAGGGATTGTAAGATAGATCAAGTATAACACTGCTCTTGGAACAGGGCTTTATAAGGAACTCCAAACCTGTCCTTTTCCTCCGATGGCTGTTAAGATTGCTGATTTTCACCAGAATCTACTGGTCTTCAAGATTACCATAAAACAGGGTGAGGGGAAAAGGGTAGGCCGAGTTAAATGTTTTAAGACCCATCGTTCTTACTGAAGTTTGGTAGTTTTTCTTGAATATTTTTTTAATGACCCTTACAAAGTTTGGGTTAATTTTCAGAATTCTGAAAAAGTGGATTTTAATTTTATTTTTAAGCATTTTTATTGCTTTTGTGGAGAAGTAGAATTCTGGAGGTCCGTTATCCAAAAGTGTGACCTCCCATCTTTCACATTCAATATAATTATCAATATGATTAAATTTAAATTTACCATTTTTTTCTCATTTATTCTTTGTTAATGTTTTTCTTTTTTTTCTGGTTTATTTTGTCTTAATTAGAAAAAAGTCTTAGTTGCACAAATATGAAATATATATACATATATATAATCTAAAGTATTTGTCTCATAAATATGAAATACATATGTATGTATGTGTATATATATATATATATATATACTCTAAAAGTAAAAATATAAAACTAATTTCTGGATTTATTTTTACCCATGTAGCCAAATTGACAAGTACAAAAATATTTATTAAATCAATGTTCGAAATTTTAAATAACACTTAAAACTAAATTTCAATTGGCAAAAGAATAAATAAATGTATTTAACTGTGAAAGAGCTTACAGTCCAGCAGTGAGGATGAATGAACATAGATACATTTTGAAACTGCAATGTGAAGGAGAAATAATGAATCCTGATATCTTGGATACTTTGGAGACAACACTATTATATGTCTTTCTAGAGCAGCTGTTGTTCTCACCATTGTCACATATTTCTATTTAGCTGCTTTTGCCCAAGCCCTGATGCCCTTGTCATTTCATTTGCAAAAGCAACATGAAGTAAAACTACAGTATACTACTAGTCCTGCAGTTTAAAACTGTGTATCCAAACAGGCATTAGCCCCTCAACATACCTCCTTGAGATGATGAGGGCACAGAGACTGTATGCCTTACCTCACTGATTATCTTTGGCAGGAACTCTAAAGGCTCTAAGATTTTACCTTCCTTGAAAGCTAAATTTTAACCTGCTACAATTTCATGAATTTTGACACATGGCCCTAAATCATACAAAAAGGAATTTTTACACCAATCCGTAGTAGAATCCTGAACGTCAGCAGATTTACACTCCAATCTCCACAGGGTAGCTTGAATTAATCCAAAAAGATTGTGTTATGGGAGAGAAACCCTGAGCTTATGAAACCCGATATATATTTTTTTTAATCGGCAATAAGCATGCGTACACTTTGCATCAGATGAAGATGTTATCTTGATAAAACTGGGCAGTAACTATGGCTGCACTTTTACTTTGGAAAATGACACTATCTTTATCTTCCAAGACAATATGAAAACCTGTCCTTTCCACCAAAGAGAGATGCTGTCATTATGTTCTCAGCTTGTACACTCAAGCAACTTTATTTTTTCTTTTTTATTAAGACAGGGTTTCACTGTGTCACCCCAGCTGGAGTGCAGTGGTAGCATTCTCAGCTCACTACAGCCTTGACCTCCTGGGCTCAGCTTAGCTACTCAGACTCTTGAGTAGCTAGAAGTATAGGCATGCATCCTCATACTCTACTAATATTTGTATTTTGTGTAGGTGTGAGGGTTGCCATGTTACTCAGGCTGGTATCAAACTCCTGAGCTCAAGTGATCCACTCACCTTGTTCTCCCAAAGTGATGGAATTACAGGCATGAGCCATTGCTGCTAACCTATAGCAATACTTTTGAAAGGTATTTCAAAAATAAGAATAGTACGTGCTTTGTTCACAAACGTACAAATCTAAGGGACACTAGAATCACTGTCTACCAATATTCTGCAAGTTACTTTTGTCAATAAGGTCTCCTTTTTTTCCCTTCACAGCTTGTTGCTTTGCTGTATGCATTCTTTCATCAGTCTTAAAATACTGGGTGAAAATATTTTACAAATGAATATGTATTGCTTTCTTCCACTTATCTAATCTTCAACGTCATGAAATAGAAAACATATTGATAAGGGAAAACAAGTTGATATAAAACAATAAATAACAACAATAGATAAAAGTTTCAAGGCATCCCTACCCACTGAGGAGAAGTGGCTAGAATATAGAGCCAGATTAATTTACCAAAATTCTGTATATTTTTATATATGATTAGTAATATTCTACACTTAAACTAGATACTTAGATTTTTTTACTGACATGAATTAGAAACCTCATGTTATATACACTTATTAATATTTAATAAAAATGGTCTGATTTCTATTTTAATTAAAAAGATTTTTACAGTACTACCATCTAGAAGACTTTTTCTTTTAATGTAAAAAGTGAACTGTATGGATTTAATTTACCTGCATACAGTGAGATTAATTTTATTCTAAGGTCGCAATCTATACTCCCAACATTTAATTTGGTTTTTCCAAATTCACACCAGCAATCATAAAAGGAAATAGTAAAAAACCTGCTTATCTGGTAAACCTTTGGTGTATCTGTGGAGTTGCTGGTGTTGCCTGTAATCTATGACTGTGAGGAATCCTACATACGTCAAACTGCTCCACAAATCATTACAAATTGTAAAACTGACACAAATATTTTCCACTAACCAGGAGCAGAAGAATGTTACAAAGGGAATGGGATTCTGTTTTAGTAAAGCATGATTCTAATTGGATTACTATCACTGAGAAATAATCTATTTCTCTGTCTCTTAATTACATCTGTAAATTATGAAAATTAAACCTAAGTATGTAGAACTAAAGCATTTTAGGATTTTATGATTGTGCCTCTAAGCTATAGAACAATGAGAATTAGAACCAATTTTTCAGAATTAATGATAGTATATTGAGGCTATTTTTAATGTTTTGCCAACTTATCAACTTATCTTCACAAATCTTGTATCACAATCAAATTATATGAAAGTCAGTTACATTGTCTGCACTAAATTTATTAAAAAACACAAAATACATTATTTTCTTAATTTCTATTATGTCAATTTCCCCTTCATGTTTATGCATGAGTTTCCTCTTGTTTTCAGAAAACACTTTGCAGTTTCAGTACATCCTTAGGCATCCAAAGACTCTTGGGATGAAAGAAACCATGATTGCTGGGCCCTTGACATTTAAGAAATGAAAGCGATACCTACTATATTGCTTTATGACAAGGTTTAGGAGACTTATTGCAGTATACTCATAGTAAAAATCATACCAAAAGTAGCAAAATACCTGAAATCATTGGTAAGGCAGCTCAAAATTTTGTTAATGCAGATACTGCAAAAATTTTAAGATGAAACTTTTGAAAAGATTCAAAGCCTCTCTAGTCTTAATATCTGACTTTGGAAAAAAGAGGCCAATAGAAACGGAATGATATAATTATTTTGAACATTCTGTAGAATGTGTGCATATTAAAACACATCTTATCTGTAAAAATGTAAGTACTCAGTAATCAATAGCTATTATTCTTTTTTTACATTTCAAAAACTTCAGAAATCAGCAGAAAATTAAGGTGGGACAGATGAGATCACAAATGCTTGTGTGTATGTATGTGTGTGTGATTTCTGAGAATAATAAAAATATTTTTGAAGACACTATTAAGAGGAATAAAATAAAAAAAATCTGTACTACAACTGACAGGCCTTGGCTTCAGCAGCTTTTAATTAGAGCTTTTAATTGTTTAATCAGCAGCTTTTAATTCCACACACTTCAGATTTAATACTGAAAGCAAATATATATTCTAACACATTGATGGCAAAAGATATATTAGTTTTGTATTCTACACTTGGTTGATTAGAATAGATTTGCTAACCTCTTACATTTTTATTTACCCAAACAAATGTTATCTAGGAAAAAATCAGCATATATATATGATATCTAGGGATAACTGCTGTTAAGTCCCTCTTTTTTTCTTTTTTTGAGATGAAGTCTCACTCTGTCACCCAGGCTAGAGTGCAATGGCATGATCTCAGCTCACTGCAGCCTCCATCTTCCGGGTTCAAGCGATTCTCCTGCCTCAGCCTCCCGAGTAACAGGGATTACAGGCATGTGCCACCACACCTGGCTAATTTTTTTTGTATTTTTGGTAGAGATGGGGTTTCACCAGGTTGGCCTCGCTGGTCTTGAACTCTTGATCCCAAGTGATCCACCCACTTCAGCCTCCCGAAGTGCTGGGATTACAGGTCTGAACCACAGCTCCCATCCCCATTAAGTCTTTAATAATGTCATTGCTTCAAATTCTTAGGTTATGAAGAAG
>CAUYLG010060832.1:0-96376 GCA_963573385.1 Cacajao melanocephalus | reverse complement strand
TAGTTTCTTCACATTGGGTTAGAACATGTTCTTTTAGCTCGGAGAAGTTTGTTATTACCCACTTTCTGAAGCCTGTTTCTGTCAATTCATCAGACTTATTCTCCATCCAGCCTTGTTCCCTTGCTGGTGAGGAGTTGTGATCCTTTGGAGGAGGAGAGGCGTTCTGGTTTTGGGTGTTTTCATCCTTTTTGTGCTGATTTCTTACCATCTTTGTGGATTTATCTACCTGTGGTCTTTGTAGTTGGTGACTTTTGGATGGGGTCTCTGAGTGGACGTCCTTTTTGTTGAGGATGAAGTTATTTCTTTCTGTTTTTTAGTTTTCCTTCTAACAGTCAGGCACCTCTGCTGTAGGACTGCTGGAGGTCCACTCCAGACCCTGTTTGCCTGGGGATCACCTGTGGCGGCTGCAGAACAGTAAGGGTTGCTGCCAGTTTCTTCTTCTGTTATCTTTGTCCCAGAAGGATACCTGCCAGATGTCAGCCTGAGCTCTCCTTTATGAGATGTCTCTTTGGATATACAGGGGTCAGGGAGCTGCTTGAGGGACAGTCTGTCCCTTATAGGAGCTCAAGTGATGAGCTGTGAGCTCTGTTGCTCCATTCAGAGCTGCTGGGCAGGTACGTTTAAGTCTGCTGCAGTGGAACTCATAACTGCCTTTTTTTTCCCAGGTGCTCTGTCCTGGGAAGGTGGGGCTTTATTTATAAGTTCCCGAAGTGCTGCTGCCTTTTTTCAAAGATGCGCTGCCCAGCGAGGAGGTAGCCTCGTCACAGTTTGCCAGCAGAGGAGTTGCTGCGCTGGACAGCTGCTGTGTGAACTTCCTTGCAGTTTTGTTTATAGAGGTTTAGTTAGAACTGCCTCAGTAATGGTGGATTGCCTCAGTAATGGCAGACTGCCTTGGTAATGGTGGACTGCCTCAGTAAGAGCAGACTGCCTTGGTAATGGCGGACTGCCTCAATAATGGTGGACGCCCTTTCCCCCACAGAGCTGGACCTTTCCAGGTCCAGCTATGCTTGCTGTGAAACTCTCAATCCAGAGCGTTTCAGATTGCTGGTCTTTGTGGGGGTGGGACCCGCCGAGCCAGATCATCTGGCTCCCTGTTTCAGCCCCCAGTTTTTCAGTTGAATGGGCGGTTCTGTCTCCCAGGCATTCCAGGCGCCAGTTGAAACGGCCTCCCAGATTTGTGTGAGTTTTTGTGCGGAGACCCGCTGCGCTGGCTGAAACAGCCGTGCTGAAAACTCATGGCACTTTTCCACCTGGGGAATCTCCTCATCTGTGGGCAGTAATAACTCGTTTGGAAATGCGAGGATCACTCACCTTCTGCATTCTCGCTGGGAACTGCACTCCAGAGCTCTTCCTATTTGGCCATCTTGGATCCTTCCTCAGTTTCCACTTTTATAAAATGGGCCTTTCTAGGGTCTCCTCTGGCTTTAAGTCTGTGTAAGTGTATAAGTCTATGAAGTCTTTGCTAAACTGAACAAACCAATAAGAACTTGAGTCTGACAGCCTGTCTGGACACCTCCCCACTCAGCAGCAAAATATATTTCTGTCTTGACGTCTAAAATGGAAGCTTAATTGCTGATAAGTGGTTGACAACTGGTAAATGCATTTTGGGTGGATTTAGAGTAACTAAATCTAATGTACATCAGAGCATCAGGAGCTGCTCTGGAAAGTTGGGCCTCAGGGAATGAAGTAAGGGGCCTACAGGTAATGGGGGACCCTCAGTCTGGCCAGGAAACCTGTGGGGCCCAGGAATGGCAGTCCCGTACTCCACAGCCCTTCTGTAAGAAGTGACAGCAAAGACAACATGTTCTATTTATAGGACACTTATCATCCCCCTCGCTGTGCTAATTGCTTTCACAGTCATGTACTGCTCCTGACAACCCTATGGTACTATTTAATGATGGGTATTGTTTATCAAGAAGTTAATATTGCCAGGCTTTATCTTATGCATAAATATCTCATTTAGTCCGAACAACTGTATGAGGTAGGGACTCTTATTATCACCAAATCACAGGTGGAGAAACTGAGGCATGGTTGCCTAAGTTTAAAAAAACATTTTTTTTTTGAGACTAAGTTTCGCTCTGTTGCCAGGCTGGATGGAGTACAGTGGCACAATCTTGGCTCACTGCAACCTCTGCCTCCCAGATTCAAGTGATTCCCCTGTCTCAGCGTCCCGAGTAGCTGAGACTACAGTTGCCCGCCACCACATTCAGCTAATTTTTGTATTTTTTTTAGAAGAGATGGAGTTTCACTACGTTTGCCAGGATGGTCTTGATATCCTGACCTCGTGATCCACCCACCTAGGCCTCCCAAAGTGCTGGGATTACAGCCACCACGCCTGGCCAAAAGTTTTTTTTTGGTGGAGCTGGGAACTGAACCAAGCAGTCTGGCTCCAGAGCCCATGCTCTGGTGTGGTCACGGCTCACTGCAGTCTGGACCTCCCTGGCTCAAGTGATCTTCCCACCTCAGCCCTCCCAGTAGCTGGGACTACAGGCATGTGCCACTATGCCTGGCCTACTTTTGTATTTTTTGTAGAGATGGGGTTTCACCATGTTGCTTGGGCTGGTCTGGAACTCCTGGGCTCAAGCGATCCTCCCACCTCAGCCTCCCAAAGTGCTGGGATTACAAGCGTGAGTCACTGCGCCTGGCCCGAAATCAAACAGTTAATGTGTGGTGGAGCTGGGAACTGAACCAAGTAGTCTGGCTCCAGAGCCCATGCCTTTTTTTTTTTTTTTTTTTTTTTGTCTGAGACAAAGTCTCACTCTGTTGCACAGGCTAGACTTTAGTGGCACGATCTTGGCTCACTGCAACCTCTGTCTTCCAGGTTCAAGCAGTCTCCTGCCTCAGCTTCCCAAGTAGCTGGGACTACAGGCGCACACCACCATGCCCGGCTAATTTTTATGATGGGGTTTTGCTACGTTGGCATGGCTGGTCTCAAACTCCTGACCTCAGGTGATTTGCCTGCCTCAGCCTCCCAAAGTGCTGGGATTATAGGTGTGAGCCACTGCACCCAGCCAGAGTCCATGCTCTTAACATCCATACTCTACTGTCTTTCAGGATAGTTCTGAAGGAGTGCTATTATTATTTCCATTTTATGGATGAGAAAACTGAGGCTCAGGTTGATTAAGTGACTTCCCTAAGGCTGCATAGTGTGTAAATGGCAGAGCCAGGCCTCAATTTCAGGTACATGTGTTTTCAAAGCCCATGCTGTTCGCCATCGTCCCATATTGCCTCTCTTGGTGAGTTACCGAAGGGCTACTGTGAGCCCTGCTCTGTGCTAGCAGCAGCTGAAGAGACTATGTAGGAGACACACTTGTCTTTGCCATGTAACTGCCGCCAATGCACTGTGTGGCCTGAGGCAAGTCAGAGCCTCTCTCTGGGCCCCAAGTCCCATCTGTAAGTGAGAGGCTGAGTGATGTCCCAGACTGTGGCCAGGACATGTCTGGTGACATAGGATATGGATATAGGGCTTGGCAAAGAGCAGAAGAGGACACTTTAGATGATCAGACTCACAAGGAGGACAGAAGACCTTCAGGGTGGAAATGCCCTGGAAGCTGAAATCAGAAAAACCCCCTTTCTCCATCCCTGTTTCCTCACTTCTTCCCAGAGGAGAAAGATTGGAAAATGAGGTGAGGAAAAAGGGATGGGGGAAGATCTATTAGTTTCCTGTGACCACTGTAACACATTTCCACAAACTTGATGGCTTAAACAACAGAAGCTGCCAGGTGCAGTGGCTCACGCCAGTAATCCCAGCACTTTGGGAGGTTGAGGCAGGAGGATTGTTTGAGCCCAGGAGTTTAAGACCAGTCTGGGCAAAATAATGAGAGCTGCTCTAAAAAAGAAAAAATCAAAAAATTAGCCCATGTTGTGTCATGTACCTATGGTCCCAGCTACATGGGAGGCTGAAGCTGGAAGATCGCATGAGCCCAGGAGGTTGAGGCTACATCGAGCCGTGATCGTGCCACCACACTCCAGCCCAGGTGACAGAGCAAGACTGTTTCAAAAACAATGGCTGGGTGCAGTGGCTTGTGCCTGTAATCCCAGCACTTTGGGAGGCCAAGGTGGATGAATCACATGACGCCAGGAGTTCAAGAACAGCCTGGCCAACATGGAGAAACCCTGTCTCTAGTAAAAATACAAAAATTAGCCAGGCATGGTGTTGCAGGTCTGTAATCCCAGCTACTCTGGAGGCTGAGGCACAAGAATCACTTGAACCCAGAGAGTTGATGTTGCAGTGAGCCAAGATCATGCCACTGCACTCCAGCCTGGGCGACAGAGTGAGACTGTCTCAATAACAGCAACAGCAACAGTTTATTTTCTCATGATTCTAGAGGCCAGAAGTCCTAAATCAAGGCATCGGCAGGGCAATCCTCCCTAGTGAGTGTGTTCCTTGTCCCTCAGCTTCTGGTGGCTGGCAGCCTTCCTTGGCTTGTGGCTGCTCTGCCTCTGCTCTGTCTTCACACGGCCTTCTCTGTCTGGCCAACGTCCGTTGCCTTTCTCTTGTAAGGTTACTTGTGATTGCCTTTAGGGCCTACCGGGATAATCCAAGATAATCTTCTCAATCTCAAACTCTAAACTTAATTAATCTGTAGAGACCCTTTTACAAAATAGGATAATATTCACAAGTTCCCAGAATTAGGAGAGATATATATTTTTGAGACAGGATCTCAGGCTGGAGTGCATTGGAGCAATCATAGCTCACTGTAGCCTTGAACTTCTGGGCTTAAGCCATCTTCCTGCCTCAGCCTCCTGAATAGCTGGGACTACAGTCATACACTAACATGCCTGGCTAATTTTTAAAATTTTTGTAGAAATTAGGTCTCACTATGTTGCCCAAGCTGGTCTCAAACTCCTAGCTTCAAGTGATCCTCCTGCCTCAGCTTCTCAAAGTGCTGGGATTACAGGCATGAGCCACTGTCTGCAGCCTGGACATATTTTGAGGGACAATTTTCCAACCTACTGCAGAGGGGAAAGAGAGACACAGAGCAACAAATGAAGCTGCAAGATGGGGAAGGGTGCCATGAGCACTGATTTAGAAGGTGTCATCTGTGCCAAAATGCCTAGTAATTACCCTCTACTGCCTGGTCTTGTTCCTCAGTGAGTTGGTATAAATCTGCGGGATGCTCCCAGCTGGAAGGTTCATATTCTGCTCTTCTGAGTTCCCCAGTGCTTAGCAGCAGTTCTACAACACTGTCTGGGCTTGCTGCGGCGGGAATCCTAACAGACAATGTGGGATAGGGATAGGGGTTTGGAGGCCTGGGTTCTGCATCTGACTGTACCACCAGCTCTCTGTGGGCCCCGGAGCCGGATGCTGCTCTTCTCTGCGTCTCACTCCTGTCCACACACCATTGCCCATGCTATTCTCTTGGGTCTCCTTTCCACCTTCTCTCCCTTCTCCAATCTCAGCTTCCCTATGTCTTCCAGAGATCCTTTACCTAATTCCCAGGGTGGGGCTAGCAGCTGACACCCTGATGACAATGCATTCTGAGTGGCTTAGAGAAACTAAATCTATAATATCCCTGAAATGGCCTGTTTTCTTGTCTATCATCCTCACAAACCACCAGCCCATGAGCACCTCAAGTGGCCAAGAGCCTGGAGTCTAACTCCTTGGGTTCAAATCCAGGCTCTGCCACTTACTATGTGGCTCTGGGAAAGTTACTTATCCTTTTTGTGCCTCAGTTTCCTCATCTGTAAAATGAGAGTAACGAGAATATCATCTGTCATCTAGTGTTATGATCATAGTTAAATGAGCTGGTATCTGTAAAGTGCTTAGGACTGGGCCTGGCATGAGGTAGGCACACGTTTAATACTAATCATCATCATCATTATGTGTATCCTCAGGGTCAGGCACACAATGGGCACTTGTGGAAATGTTGATGTGCAAGCTACAAATAAGGTAATTATAATAATGGAAATGGGAACAAAATGCCATAGAAGGCCAGTAACAGGAACTGACATTTGCTGAACACTTATTGTGGCAGGTGATCTCCAAGTTCTTTCCAGTTTTTTTTTTTTTTTCTTTTGGAAACAGAGTTTTGCTCTGTCACCCAGGCTGGAGTGCAATGGTGTGATCTCGGCTCACTGCAACCTCCACCCCTCCGGTTCAAGCAATTCTCCTGCTTCAGCCTCCCAAGTAGCTAGGACTACAGGTACCCACCACCATGCCTGGCTAATTTTTGTATTTTTAGTAGAGACAGGGTTTCTACTAAAACCATGTTGGCCAGGCTGGTCTTAAACTGCTGAGCTCAGGTGATCCAACTTCCTCAGCCTCTCAAAGTGCTGGTGTTACAGGCATGAGCGACTGCACCCGGCCTAAGTTCTTTCCAGTTTTGCACATGCCCCAGTGTTGCGCCAGTGGCGAGATGGAACAGGGAAAGCCAGGCAGCAGCTGCAGCGGAGTAGACAGTGATTTCACCACACGCAAGCTCAGACTGGTGGGGAGCTTGGCCAAGCGCTGCATCTGCCATCCTGGTTCTTTGCAGGAGCAATCCTGCCTCCTCTCTTTTCAGTGTCAGCCATCCACTTTAGGTGTTCACTGAGGAGCCACTGTCTGAAAGCTGCCATGAGCCTGAGCAGGTCAGCAGCCAACCAGCCCAGAGGAGGCCCTTTCTTCAGTTTCCTTGGGTGGCCAAGGTGGTAAGTGACACAGGAGGAGAGAGGCTGGGCCAAAAAAATGCCCACAGCCTTACAGGGAGACCTGGTGTCTGCTGTGAATGAGCAGTTCCCTTCCTCCCCCATCCCTCCCCACACAGGTTTGCCCACAGATGGAACCTTTTTAATTTTTGCCTTCACGGACCAGTCTTGGGAACCTCTGACATCAGTGGATGGAGAACCAGAAACACACGTGATTTGGGAGGCCTAAAAGATGGTTTTTGTTATTTTATTGATTTGTATATGCTCTGCTTTTTTCTAAAAATTGATTCAAAACACCATGAGGTCATTGAGAGTGACCTAGCCTAGGCTGGCACTGGGCAAAGTTGTGTTTCCATCTTCCTGCCCCCAGGACATATACATTCCTAACCCAGGTCCCTGGATGGTGGCCTTTCTCAGCTGCACATTGCCTCTTAGCTGAGGGTTGGCTGGTCTAGTGACCTATCTCAGAACTATTTGCATTTGAAAAGCATGAGAAGCCCCAGCACCCCACTCCTTCCAGGCCACAGTTCCCAGGAGCCCAATGCTCTGGGAGGTGGTAACTGATAATCTTTCATTCATTCAATCAACAAACATTTGCTAGTGCCAGGGCTGGAGATACAAAAGAGAAGATGAGGCTGGGCCCAGTGGCTCACACCTGTAATCCCAGCACTCTGGGAGGCTGAGGCAGGTAGATCACAAAATCAGGAGTTCGAGACCAGCCTGACCAACATGGTGAAACCCTGTTTCTACTAAAACTATACAAATTAGCCAGATATGGTGGCACATGCTTGTAATCCCAGCTACTCAGGAGGCTGAAGCAGGAGAATTGCTTGAACCCAGGAGGCAGATGTTGAGGTGAGCCGAGATTGCACCACTGCACACCAGCCTGGGCAACAGAGCAAGACTCCTTCTCAAGGAAAAAAAAAGAGAGAGCGAGACAGAAAATGAGGATCCTCCCTCAAAGCCTCACCAATTGTTGGGGAGATGTGCAAGCTACAAATAAGATCATTATAATAATGGAAATGGGAACAAAATGCCACAGAAGGCCAATAACAGGAACTGACATTTGCTGAACACTTACTGTGGCTGCGAGCTCTGCCACATACTTTTATCATCCATGATCATATGGAAACCTCACGATGACCCTGTGAAGCCCCCATTTTATACATGAGCAAATTGAGGCTCTGAGAACTACAGGTCCCACGGCTCATAAGTGACTAAGCCAGATCTCTCAGGCCAAACTCTGTCTCAAAAGACAGGGAGGCTTCATAGAGGAGGCAGCTTTTAAATTGAGACTTGGAGGATGAGTAGGATGTGGCCAGATGGAAAAGTTGAGGGAGAGAATAGAGAAAGGTGAGTACTACAGTTGGTGAGAACCAACGAAAGCTCAGCAACTTTAAGGAGTGGGGGAGAGCGGCCACTGCTGCTTCTTCTCTTCACCTCCCACGGTCCAGAGTTGCTCGCCCCTGGTCCAGAGCCTGCCCAGGGCATTCACACGCACACCTGGAAGCCCATGTCATCTGTAGAGGGATGGTCTCCTCCTTGCCTCCCTAGCTGGGGGAATTTCTGGGAGGCAGAGTGACAAGAGTACCTGCATTGGGACTGCCATGGTCTGAATGTTTATGTCCCACCCCTCAATTCCTATGTTGAAATCCTCACTCCCTGTATGATGATATTAGGAGGCGTGGCCTTTTGGAGCTGATTAGATTTTAGGGATGGAGCCCTCATGGCTGGGATTATTGCCCTGATGAAAGAGACCCAAGAGAGACCCCTCACTCCTACGATGTGCGAACACATTAATGCTCTATTTAATAATATATTAAGATACATGCAGTTAGAGCAAGAACTAATTTAATGTTAATAGCCAGGTATTATAATTATTATTTATTACTGCTACGCTTAAGCTTGACTTAGGGCTCTGGCTAGAAGAGAAAATATCTTTTTAACACATTTTTCATCTCTTAATAGTCGAAAACTTCCTGGGATGTATATCCGAATACCTCTGTGGGGCTTAAAAGCTAGCAGTGAAACATGGCTTTCCTAAGGAGCCATTGGTATCCTTATAGCTATAAAGTCTAATCTGAAGATATAAAGGAGGCACGAACTGGGCCTCCTTGCTATGTTCCCATCTGGGCCCTCACCAGACACCGAATCTGCCAGTGCCTTGATCCTGGACTTCCTGGCCTCCAGAAGTGAGAGAAATAAATTTCTCTTTTTTGGGTTTTTTTTTTTATTTTGAGATGGAATTTTCACTCTTGTTACCCAGGCTGGAGTGCAATGGTGTGATCTCAGCTCACTGCAACCTCCACCTCCTGGGCTCAAGTGATTCTTCTGCCTCAGCCTCCCAAGTAGCTGGGATTACATGTGCTTGCCACCACGCCTGGCTAATTTTTGTATTTTTAAATACAAAAGAGACAGGGTTTCATCATGTTGGCCAGGCTGGTCTTGAACTCCTGACCTCGGGTGATCCAACTGCCTCAGCCTCCCAAAATGCTGGGATCACAGGTGTGAGCCACTGTGCCTGGCCAATTTCTGTTGTTTATAAACTACCCAGTCTATGGTCTTTTGTTATAGCAGCCTGAACGAACTAAGACAGGGACCAAACCCACCTAAGTTCAAATCCCAACTTTGCAACTTACAACTGTGTGGGCAAGTTGCCGTCCCTCCATGAGCCTCAATTACTTCATCTGTAATAGGGGATAACAGGATCTCCTAAGCTTGTGCTCACGATTAACTGAGATGAGGTGAGCATATCTCCAGGCAGTGGACATAGCACAGTAAATGGCAGCTGATTACTGTTATTAGGAGGTATGTGTAAGAACACTTTGATTCTAAATAGTTAATTTGGAGACTGAAACATTTCCACATAAGCAGATGCCTCAATGGCGCTGATGACAATCTATGGGCAAAAAAAAAATCTCTGCAGGATGCATCCAGGATTAAAGTAAATGAGGAAATTCACAGATACGAAGTGCTCAGACCAGTGTCTAGCACAGAGTGGGAGGTGCTCCAAAAATGAGCGCTCTCCCTGGTATTTGCAATTCAATGAGCTTTCTTATGCACTTAAAATGGCTTGAGCACAATGTAAATAACCGTGATTTACAGGAGATATTTTTTTCAGGAATTCATCTCATGTTCTCCATCAAAGGACCCCTATCTTGTGCAACCAGTTTATTTCTCTTTACAAACCTTATTAGGTTTTATCTGTGTACTTTCAAGAAAAGTTACTTTTTGTCAAGCTTGAATGGGAAAAGGGATATGATTGCTTTAAAACCAGAGATGTGGTGTGTGGGGTTGCCATGGAAACGATTTAATGTAAACTTTATTTTATAGCCTGCCCAGCCAAGTAATTGGTCAGGAGGGAAGGGGAGAAGCTATAAGCAATTTTTTCCAAAAAAGAAGAGGAAAAAAAAAATCACTAGAGAAAAGCTAGCAGATGAAGAGAAATCTTTTTCCGCTCAGGAAAAGGCAATTAAAAGGTTCTTGCTTCTGGTAAGGGCAGAAACTGCATGACTTGGAGGTTTCTTTCCTTTCTTGTTTTTTTTTTTTTTCCAGTCTGTGGATTGAAATACAGGGGGAAAAATAAGAGGAGAGAAAGAAGGGGAAACAGCAAAGCTAATTAGTGCTCCCAACTGAAAGGATATATAATCTTTATGGTTATGAACAGGACAGCATTGACTCCTAAGGAAAGCCAGGTATAAGGGCTTTTATTGCCCTAAGGTGTTTTGAAGCCCCACGGAGATATTTAGATATACATCCCAGGAAGTTTTAGACTGTTAAGAGGTAAAAAATGGGTTAAAAGATATTTTCTGGCAGGGCATGGTGGCTCACGCCTGTAATCCCAGCACTTTGGGAGGCCGAGGTAGGCAGATCACCTGAGGTAGGGAGTTTGAGACCAGCCTGACCAAAATGCAGAAACCCCATCTCTACTAAAAATACAAAAATTAGCTGGGCATGGTGGCTCATGGCTGTAATCCCAGCTACTCGGGAGTCTGAGGCAGGAGAATTGCTTGAACCAGGAGGAGGAAGTTGCAGTGAGCCGAGATCTCACCACCGCACTCCAGCCTGGGCAACAAGAGCGAAACTCCTCCTCAAAAAATTTGTTTTTCTCTTCTAGTCAGAGCCCTAGGTTAAGGTTAAACCCAGCAGTAATAAATAATATGTAAGAATTAGTGATACCTAGCTATTTATATTAAACTAATTCTTGCACTAACTGCATATAACTTAACATTTTATTATATAGAGCATTAACATTTTGCTGTTTTATTGGTCTTTTAAAATTCTTTTTAAAAATTTTTTTATTTTTATTTTTTAGAGACAGGGACTCATTTTGTCACCCAGGCTGAAGCACAGTGGCACGATTAATCAGAGCTCACTGCCACCTCAAATTCCTGGGCTCAAGTGATCCTCTCGCCTCAGCCTCCTGAGTAGCTGGAACCACAGGTATGCACCATTATGTCCAGCTAATTTTTAAATTTTTTTGTAAAGACAGGGTTTTGTTATGTTGCCCAGGCTGGTCTTGAACTCCTGAGCTCAAGCAATCTTCCCACCTTAGCCTCCCAAAGTGCTGGGATTACAGGCAATCTTCTCACCTTGGCTCAAGTGATCTTCCCACGTTGTCCTCCCAAAGTGTTGGGATTACAGTGAGCCACTGTACCTGGCCAGTCTTTTTTTTAATTTATTTTTATTTTTTAGAGATGAGGTCTCTCTGTGTTACCCAGGCTGGCCTCAAACACTCGGACTCAAGGGATCCAGCCTCCTTACCCTCCCAAGTAGCTGGGACTGCTGGCACATGTGACCACACCCAGCTCATTAGTCTTTTTAAAAAGCAAGATTTCTCTATTCACTAACCACTCTATTCACTAACTAATCTTCTGCTAAGCTTTTGAACCATCAGTCAGTTGAAAATATTTATTGAGTGTTTAATGTTTACCAGACCCAGTGCTAAGCCTACGGGTATGGTAGGAGGTAATCAAAGTAGGCAGGGGCCTTTCCTTAATGGATTTTATAGTCTAGAAAGGAAGGCAAATCATCAATGAAAAATTACATAATTGTATTATAGTTGTGGTAAAGGCCAAAAAGCACAAATCCAATGACGTACAATTCTATGCAAGCAGAATATGAGAAGTGCGAGTCTAAAAGCAAGAATGAAACATCACTCATTTCAAACGTGAGTCTCAGAACCAAAGCGTGAGTCTCAGAACCAAGAACTGGAATCCTATGCACATGCTTTTCAATTCTGCACATTTATTTATTTTTATTTAGTTTTGAGACAGGGTCTCACTCTGTAGCCCAGGCTGGAGTACAGTGGCACCGTCAAGTCTCACTGCAGCCTCAACCTCCTGGGCTCCGGTGATCCTCCCACCTCAGCACCCAGAGTAGCTGAGACTACAGGCATGCACACCACCATGCCTAGCTAATTTTAGCATTTTTTGCAGAGATGGGCTTTTGCTGTGTTGTCCAGGCTGGTCTCGAATTCCTGGGCTCAAGCCTTCCACCTGCCACAGCCTCACAAAGTGCTGGGATTACAGGTATGAGCCACCTTGCCTGGTCTAGCAAATTTAAATTTAAATTGTTTGTTTGTTTTAGTGTCCATTATATGCAAGGTACAAAACAGACATGATCCCTGTCCTCAACAAGCTTGCACTCTAGGTAGGGAGACAGATACACAGAAATGACCTATATAGTTCTGTGTTTAGCTAACTGAGCCCTTATTATGGGCCTGCACCGGGTAAAGCACTTACATGTGTTATCTCATTTAAACTTCACACTAACTTTATCAGGTAGGTACTATTATTTCCCCATTTGTCTTTTTTTTTTTTTTTTTTTTTTTGACGGCGTCTTACTCTGTCAGGCTGGAGTGTAATGGCATGATCTCGGCTCACTGCAACCTACACCTTCCAGGTTCAAGCGATTCTCCTGCTTCGGCCTTCCAAGTAGCAGGGATTACAGGTGCACATCACCACACCTGGCTAATTTTTGTATTCTCAGTGGAGACAGGGTTTCGCCATGTTGGTCAGGCTGGTCTCTAACTCCTGACCTCAGGTGATCCACCCACCTTGGCCTCCCAAAGTGCTGGGATTACAGGTGTGAGCCACCATGCCCGCTGCCAGCCCATTTTTCATATGGGAAATGGAGTCACAGATTAGTGAAGCAACTTGCTCAAGGTCACACAACTAGTTAGTGGTGGATCAGGGCTTTAAATCCAGACAGGTTTCAGGGCCTTGCTGCCAGGCTACATACTGCCAACCAGGCTGCGTGAGCTGGTATTTGAAACTTCTTAGGCTCTTGGACAGAAATTTGGAAGCTTCATACTATGGAAGTGGTGGGAACAGCCTGAATTCAGGACAGAAATCCCCAAGGTTCAGAGGGGTTCTTGGGCAAAACGAAAATCCCTTCCATTCCCCAGTGTTGGAGTTTAGCATGTCTCACCCCATCATTTTTCAGATGAGCCACCATTTGGACCTACTCAGAACTCAGAGGAAGCATTTAACAAACTACATGCACTGGAGGGGAAGGACAGTTATGGGACACCTGGATTAGCTGGGCAGTGCCAGGCCTGTTTTCAGGATCACTGGAAGACAGCAGCCACCACGCACATGTGGCCCCTGGGGATGCGCCTGGGAAAAGGAGAGAACCGTAGGAGGCCATGGGAAAGAGGGTACAGAGGCCATAACCCTGGACTGGGACTCTTGAGGGTCCTGCTTGGAAGCGGCCCACTGTGTGGCCTCAGGCGGTCACTGTATTTCCCTGAACCTCCATTTCCTCTTCCGGCTATTCCCACTGCTTCCACAGCACGATGGGTTGTTTTGTTTTGTTTTTTAATTTTTTATTTCCATAGGGTATTGGGGAGCAGGTGGTGTTTGGTAACATGAGTAAGTTCTTTAGTGGTGGTTTGTGAGATTTTGCTGCACCCATCACCTGAGCAGTGTACACTGCACCCAATTTGTAGTCTTTTATCTCTCACCCCTTTCCCACCCAAATACTTTTTTGTTTGTTTTTGAGACAGTCTCACTCTGTTGCCTAGGTTGGAGTGCAGTGGTGCGATCTCCACTCACTGTAATCTCTACCTCCTGGGTTCAAGCAATTCTCCTGCCTCAGCCTCCTGAATATCTGGGACTACAGGTGCACGCCACCACCATGCCCGGCTAATTTTTGTATATTTTTAGTAGAGATGGGGTTTCACCATGTCGGCCAGGGTCTCGAACTCTTTGCCTCAAGTGATCTGCCCGCCTTGGCCTCCCAAAGTCCTGGGATTACAGGCATGAGCCACCGTGCCCAGCATGATGTTTCCAATGGCTGACCAATGCTAGGATGAGGAAATGCAGGCAAGGTGTTTGACTTTGCTCAAGGTCACATGGCTAAGAAGCAAGGAGCCTATACACAAACCCAGGTTCTCATCCCCACTTATCCCAGTCCTTACCACACTCAAAGGCCCAGCTCTCAAACTAAGCCAGCCTCCCAGAGCAGGGGACTAGCTTGTTCTCAGGTGGCCTTTCTCCCTACCCGCTCCAGGCCACCCCAAGAGCCCCATCAGGGCCAGAACTAGGTACCATCCCCTTACCTAGCCCAACCCACCGCTGGGCACTCAACAGGATGGGCTTGTGATGGGTGGAGGCAACTATTTCCCTGAAAAATAACAAAAACCAACCTGGCATTTGCAGCTTCAGCTGTCGGGCTGGCAAGTGCTGCTTCAGTTACTTCTGAAATAATTAATGACAGTGCTTGTCTAATCTCACTTATGGTGTGAAGAGCAAAAGAACAAGGGGGAGAGTTGCTTCCTGTGCCCCACGAGGGACTTAGAGGGCTATTATTATTATTTTTTTTTTTTTGAGACGGAATCTTGCTCTGTCACCAGGCTGGAGTGCAGTGATGTGATCTCAGCTCACTGCAACCTCTGCCTCCCGGGTTCAAGCAATTCTCCTGCCTCAAGAGTAGCTGGGACTACAGGCCCATGCCACCACATCCAGCTAATTTTTGTATTTTTAGTAGAGATGGGGTTTCACCATGTTGGCCAGAATGGTCTCGATCTCCTGACCTCGTGATCCTCCCACCTCGGCCTCCCAAAGTGCTGGGATTACAGGCGTGAGCCACTGCACCCGGCCTACAGGGCTATTTTTATAAACTGGGCCTTAGAGCCTTTGCTGAGCCAGCCCCTTGATTCTTGCTTTTTGGGCTTCAAGATGGCAGACAGTTGGCCCACACACAGTTCTCACTGAACCAGCTAGTCGTGTTATCACCTGGAAGAGGCAACTCTAGACAGGCTTTCCCTCATACTCAGGCCCACACACTCCCACACAAATGCACATGCATGCAGTGCCCATCCAGCTGCCATCATGAGGTTACTCCAGGATTACAGCCTATCCAGGACAAAGCCATTGCTGTGACCTCACACTGCCGTCTCCCACTTGCTGTGACCCCATGGAGCCTAAGGCCAGTGGCTTCAGATGTGGCATCCACCCTGTGCCAGGCTCACTAGCAGCATCATGCCTCTCACAAAATCTTCAACAAGAGGCACTTACTCACCCTCACCCCCATTTTCCAGATGAGGAGACTGAGGCTTAGAGAAGTTAAATCATCTGCCCGGAATCCCATACATAGTATGTGGCAGAGACAGGGATGAAGACCAGGTCTCTGGGATTCTGGTGCACATAACCAGTAAATCAGTCCAAGAAACCCAGCAGGTTAGTGGAAACCAAGCTAGCTGGAGATTCCACTAGGGCTAACCATGTGAGACTCAACCCAGCCCTTCATGGTATGTGGCAATGAAGCGTCACAGGGATGTCACTGAGGAATGAAGTCCTACAACTGTCTACTCCTGCCAAAATAACAAAAATGTGACTCTCAGGGGCCTGAACAGAACTGATGCCTAGGCAGCCATGTGGGGCTGGAAGGGCCTCTGCCCAGTCTGCCTCCTTGAGGGCAGAGGCTGGCACTGGGTTCCAGGAGCCTCCGTGCCTCTCCCTGCTCCTATCTCTCCCATTCTGTTTCCCAAAACACACCCCCGATGTCTTTCACATCCTGGGAAGTCTGCATGTTTTTCACCTGCGCAGGAAGGTGCTTAGAGAGCCAAGGCTGTTGGGCTAAAAATACAAAACCTTAGACTTCTGAGGACCGGGAAAGCAACGTCCAACCTGCACCGTAGGTCTCAGGGTGACAAGAGAAGCTCTTCCTGCTGTGTCTGAGATACTGAGAATTTGCATGAAAATCTTCCAGACCAGAATCCTCAGCTCAAAATTAATTAAGCATTGTGACAACAAACAAACAGAAACCATGGCAATTTGTTTTTAATACTGTTTTTTAAATTATGAAAGTTATGCATGGTCATGTGTAAAGAACATTTTTTTTGTTTGTTTTTGAGACCGAATCTGTCGCCCAGGCTGGGTATGGCGGGATCTCTGCTCACTGCAACCTCCGCCTCCTGAGTTCAAGCGATTCTCCTGCCTTAGCCTCCTAAGTAGCTGGGATTACAGGTGAGCACCATCATGCCTACTAATTTTTGTATGTTTAGTAGAGATGGGGTTTCACCATGTTGGTTAGGCTGGTCTTGAACTCCTGACCTTGGCCTCCTAAAGTTCTGGGATTAAAGGCATGAGCCACCAGGCCCAATCTTTTCTTTCTTTCTTTTTTTTTTTTAGTTTAGTTTTGTTTGAGATGGGGTTTTGCACTGTCACCTAGCCTGGAGTGCACTGGCACAATTATACCTCACTGCAGCCCTGAACTGCTAAGCTAAAGTGATCCCCCTGCCTCACCTCTTCAGTAGTTGGAACTACAGCCTTGAGCCACAATGTCTGGCTAATTTTTTAAGTTTTTTTTGTAGAGATGGGCTCTCACTATGTTGCCCAGGCTGCTCTTGAACTCCTGACCTCAAGCATCCTCCCACCTTGCCCTCCCAATGTGCTAGGGTTACAGATGTGAGCCACTGCACCTGGCCAATCTTTTTTTAATGCCTAAACAAAGATATGTGGGTGTATGAGTGTATAGTTTTAGGATGTTGTGTTCCTTCACTTTGCTTTCGTTTCTTTTTCTACAAAAAGAATCATTCTATAGTATTCTGAAATATACTTTTTTCATTTAACAATATATAGTGGACAGCTTTCTTGGATTGATTTACTGGTTATGTGCACCAGAGTCCCAGATATATTTAGATCTATTAATTAATCTACAGTTTTAGTAAGTAATACATTCACGATTCAAAATTCCAGAGGTACACAAGAATATTAAAAAATGAGCCTCCCTCTCACCTATACCTGAGGTACCCGGTTATCTCCCCAAAGGCTTCCAGTGTTACCCTTTTTTATTTTTTTTTGAGATGGAGTCTCACTCTGTCACCAGGCTGGAGTGCAGTGGTGCATTCTCGGCTCACTGCAACCTCGGACTCCCTGGTTCAAGTGATTCTCCTGCCTCAGCCTCCAGAGTAGCTGGGATTACAGGCACACGCCACTACACCCAGCTAATTTTTGCATTTTTAGTAGAAACAGGGTTTCACAATGTTGGCCAGGTTGGTCTTGATATCCTGACCTTGTGATCTGCCTTCCTCGGCCTCCCAGAGTGCTGGGATTACAGGCGTAAGCCACCGAGCCCAGCCCAGTGTTACCTTTCTTGTGCATCCTTTCAGGGCTGCCTTAAGCATGGATAAGCAATTATGTACATGCATTGCCCCTCCCATTTTACATAACAGGACATACTATACGTCTTGTACATATAATACTGTTCTGCACCTTCCTTTTTTTTTTTTGAGACAGGGTCTTAAAGGCCCATAATTGTGCCATTGCACTCTAGGCCCAGACTTAGAATGCAGTGGCACGATCATGGCTCACTGCAGCCTCGACTTCCTGGGCTCAAGCAGTTCTCCCTCCTTTGCCTCCCAAGTAGCTGGGACTACACGGGTGTGCCATCACACGTGGCTGAATTTTGTAAATTTTTTGGAGAGATGGAATTTTGCCATGTTGCCCAGGCTGGTCTCAAACTCCTAGGCTCAAAGGATTTGACCACCTTGCCCTCCCAAATTGCTGGGATTATAGGCGTGAGCCACCGTACCCGGCCTACACCTTGCTTTTTTCACTATAATAACGTATCCTAGGCTGGGCGTGGTGGCTCATGCCTGTAACCCCAGCACTTTGGGAGGCCGAGGCGGGCAGATCACGAGTCAAGAAATCGAGACAATGGTGAAACCCCGTCTCTATTTTTAAAACATTTAAAAAAAAATGTATCCTAGAGGCCATTCATATCCATATGCAACATTTCTTTCTTTTTAGTAGCTAGTAACATCCTATGTGAGATATGTAGACTCATTCATTCAGCTTTCTCTCACTGGTGGCCTTGTAGCTAGCATCCAGTGTTTTTGCTTGCTGTGGTTATGAGGAGTGCTTCAGTGAATCTCCTTGCACACGTATCTTTAATGAAAGCACTCATACTTTTACTTCCTAGAGGTGGAACTGCTGTGTCAAAATGTATGCATTTTAATTTTTAATAATGTAGTTATTATGTATGCATGTTTTAAATTTTAATAAATCATGTCAGATTATTTTCTCAAAGATGGTAGCAAGGTTTAAAGGGTGATTTTATGATGTGTGAATTGTATTTCAGTTTTTTTAAAAAAAGTGTGGGCAATATAACGAGACTGTTGAAATCCTACAATAACAAAAATATTAGCTGAGCGTGTAGTGCATGCCTGTAGTCCCAGCTACTCAGGAGGCTGAGGTGGGAGGCTTGCTAGAGCCCAGGGGTTTGAGGACGCAGTGCATGATGATGATGCCTTTGAGTAGCCCTGTACTTTACGCTGGGCAACACAGGAAGACTCCATCTCTAAAGAATAAAGGTTGTAGGGTTGTAGCAATGTGTGGCTCATTAGCACTTCCGTATATATTACTAATGGTTTAAATTGTTGTCAGTATTGTAAGAGAAAAGCAGTATCTCCTGATTCTAAATGTGTATTCCCTGACCTCCCTATGAGGGTGAGCACCGTCTTGTAAGTATTTCGGCCACTTGCAGTCAACTTCTATGAATTATCTGTGTCCTTTGCCCATTTTTCTAGTGGGTTCTTTGTCTTCCTATGCCCTTTTTTTTTTTTTTTTTTTTTTAGGAGTCTCCCAGGCTGGAGTGCAGTGGTGTGATCTCAGTTTACTGCACCCTCTGCCTCCCAGGTTCAAGCGATTCTTGGGCCTCAGCCTCCCGAGTAGCTGGGATTACAGGTGTGTGCCACTGTGCCCGGCTAATTTTGGTGGGGTTTTTTTGTTTGTTGGTTTGTTTTTTGAGACAGAATCTCACTGTGTCACTCAGGCTGGAGTGTGGTGGTGTGATCTCGGCTCACCGCAACCACCACCTCCCAGGTTCAAGCAATTCTCCTGCCTCAGCCTTCCAAGTAGCTGGGATTACAGGTGCCCACCACCATGCCTGGCTACTTTTTGTATTTTTAGTAGAGATGGGGTTTCACCATATTGGCCAGGCTGGTCTCAAACTCCTGACCTCAAGTGATCCACCTGCCTTGGTCTCCCAAAGTGCTGGGATTAGAGGCGTGAGCGACTGCACCCCATCTAATTTTTGTATTTTTAGTAGAGATGGGGTTTCGCTATGTTGACCAGGCTGGCCTCAAACTCCTGAACTCAGTTGATCCGCCTGCCTCTGCCTCCCAAAGTGCTAGGATTACAGGCATGAGTCACCTCACCCAGCCCCTATGCACTTCTTAGGATAATTCTTTGCATGAACCCTTTGTTTTGTGTGGAAATATTTGTCCCTAATCTGTTATTTTGGCTTTGTTTATAGTATCATTGCCATAAAGAAAAATTTATTTTTTGCATAGTCAAATCTGTCAAGCGTAACATTTTAAGAAAAAGAAATTTATTTTTATCTGTAAAAATGCTCATTTTTAATTTAGATAGTGTAATTTCTAAGAATGTTGATTTTGCTTGCTAGCCATATGCTTTACCATTCCAGGTAAAGTGGAAAATAGAAAACAACCATCACTTGATAACATCAAGCTTGCTTACATTCCTTTGTTTCAAAGGACTCTGCTGCCTCCAGATGATAATGATGGTGATGACGAAAACACCCCTCCTGTTCCGGGTGCTGTGCTAGACTCTTCACACACATTACCTCACTTCATCCTTACATCAGCCTTTGGAGGTCGGGTTTTTTTTTTTTTTAACTTATTTATTTATTTTGAGACAGGATCTGGTTCTGTTGCCCAGGCTAGCCTGCAGTGGCACAGTCATAGCTCACGACAACCTTGAATTCCTGGGCTCAAGTGATCCTCCCACCTCAGCCTCCTGAGTAGCCTGGACTACAGGCATACTCCATCATGCCCAGATAATTTTTATTTTTAGAGACAGAGGGGTCTCACTGTGTTGCCCAGGCTCATTTTTTAAATTGAAATACAATTCACAGATGAAATTCACATATAAAATTATCCTTTTAAAGTGTACCATTCAGGCTGGCCACAGTGGCTCATGCCTATAATCCCAGCACTTTGGGAGGCCAAGGTGGGTGGATCACTTGAGGTCAGGAGTTGGAGACCAGCCTGGCCAACATGGTGAAACCTCATCTGTATTAAAAATACAAAAAATTAGCTGTGTGCAGTGGTGGGCATCTGTAATCCCAGCTACTTGGGAGGCTGAGGCAGGAGAATTACTTGAACCCTGGAGGTGGAGGTTGCAGTGAGCCGAGATTGTGCCATTGCACTCCAACCTGGGCGACAGAGCTAGACTCTGTCACCGAAAAAAAAAAAAAAGAAAAAAAGAAAGTGTACCATTCAGTGATTTTTTTTTTTTGTATATTCACGAAGTTGTGCATTCATCACCATTGTTTAAACCAGACCATGTTCATCACCCCAGAAACAAATCTTGTGATAGGTACTGTTTTCATCACCATTTTACAGATGAGCAAACTGAGGCTCAGAGAGGCAAGTAACCTGGCCAAGACCCCACAGCCAGGTCTGGGTTTGAGCCTGAGCCCCACAGCCTGGGGTGGCACCCTTCTCAATGAGATTCATTGTCACTGAAGAACCAGTACACTTTTGTGTAGAAGGCCAGATGGTAAATGTTTTAGGATTTATGGGTCATTCCATAGGTAAGTTTTTTTTTTTTTAAATCTAATTTAGGGCAAAACAAAGACAACTCCATAGGAGGAGATAATTTCTAAGTTCCTAAATGTCTGAAAGTGGGTCAGGATTCCATGAGAAGTAGTCACGCTGAGGGCAGGCAGCAGAGACTGTCTTAAAGAGTGGGATTCAGAATAAACCTACTGGAGCCAGGGACTCCAGTTCAAGTCAGGAGCACCAGATGTGTGCTCACCTCAGCAACCCGCTTGTTTAAGAGCACACTGGGCACATAGTAGGCCCTTTAGGTGGTGTGTTGTAAGGTCTGACATTTCATGTGCTGCCCTGGCATCTTTGAGCCTCATGGGGCCCCAAAGGCCAGTTCGCACCCTGTTAGTTCCCCATTCAGCCAGACCAGCTTTATCCTCTTGGTCCTTAACATACCCAGTTCCACCTTCCTGCCAGCCCAAGAAATCATTCAAACAAGCCAATCACATCCTCCCTTGGAAACTGGGAGTCACTACACCCTCTTGTTTATAGCCAGGCCCTGTTCGTTCTGTCCCTGAGTGCAACCCTTCTATGGCCCTGCAATCAACTTCTGCTTGTTTCCTTTTCTTTTTTTCTTTCTTTTTCATTTTTTTCTTTTTCTTTATTTTCTTTCTTTCTTTCTTTTTTTTTTTTTTTGAGACAGGGTCTTGTTCTGTCACCCAGGCTGGAGTGCAATGGTACAATCATAGCTCACTGTAGCCCTGAACTCCTGGGCTCAAGCAATCCTCCTGCCTCAGCCTCCCTAGTAGCTGGAACTCCCGGCTTGTGTCCTGATGCCTAGCCTATTTTTAATTTTTTGTAGATAGAGGGTCTCCCTCTGCTACCCAGGCTGGTCTCCAACTCTTGAGCTCAAGCAATCCTCCCATCTTGGCCTACCAAACTGCTGGGATTACAGGAGTGAGCCACCATGCCCAGCCTGCTGTTAGGTTTCATCTGCTTATTGTTGGCTGTCATGTGTTCTGCCATCTTGTGCTATTTAGGGTGAGGTCTTTCTCTCACCAACGGGGTGCATAGGAGGTAACCAGATCAGAGAGCATCTGCTGCCCTTTCTCAGCATCCATTCCCTTTTCTCATGGTGTCAGCAACTTGATTTTTTCCCATAGGGAGTCCCTCTCTCCCTCCCCTTCTCCCACTCAGGCCTTGTGGTTCAGGTAAAGAAAGAGAGAATGAATCCAGCTATACTTGAGTTGGTGCTATTCCTAGACTTTTTCAGTTATGCGAGCCAATAAGTATTCTTTTTCCCCTCCCACTTTTTGGAATCTTAGCTCAGAAGAGCCGAGACTAACAGTACACTTAAAAACTGCAAACTGAATGAATAAATGCATTCTCAGTTGCTGCTATGCTTCTTGGCACATGGAAGTCTTAATTAATGAAGGCCTTCATTTAGGAGAGAAGAAAACTTATCTGTTGGAAACAGAGCCAGGTCTAAGATAAGTCTAAGATGGTATAAAAACAGTTGATCTAAGAGAGTTTGAAGAAACTTGGGGCTAAGCACAGTGGCTCACGCCTGTAATTCTAACACATTGGAAGGCTGAGGCAGGAGGATCATTTGAGGCCAGCAGTTTGAGATCAGTCTGGGAAATGTAGCGAGACCTATCTCTGAAAAAAAAAAATTCCTATATTCCCAGCACTTTGTGAGGCAGAGGCAGGTGGATCACTTAAGGTAAGGAGTTCGAGACTAGCTGGCTAACATGGCAAAACCCCATCTCTACTAAAAATACAAAAATTAGCTGAGCATAGTGGCACATGCCTTTAAATCCAGCTACTTGGGAGGCTGAGGCAGGAGAATCGCTTGAACCCAAAAGGCAGAGGTTTCAGTGAGCTGAGATTGTGCCACTGCACTCCAGACTGGGTGACAGAGAAAGACTCCATCTCAAAAAAAATTAAAATTAAAATTAAATCATTAGCCATTTATAGTGGTGTACACTTGTAGTACTGGCTACTCAGGAGGGTGAGGTTGAGCCCAGGAGTTTAAGGCTGCAGTGAGCTATGATCACACTACTGCACTGCAGCCCAGGTGACAGAGTGAGACCCTGCCTATTAAAAAAAAAAAAAAAAAAGCCAGGCACGGTGGCTCTCACCTGTAATCCCAGCACTTTGGGAGGCCGAGGCAGGGGGATCACGAGGTCAAGAGATCGAGACTATCCTGGCCAACATGGTGAAACCCCGTCTCTACTAAAAAAAAAAAAAAAATTAGCTGGGCGTGGTGGTGCGCACCTGTAGTCACAGCTACTTGGGAGGCTGAGGCAGGAGCATTGCTTGAACCTGGGAGGCGGAGGTTGCAGTAAGCCGAGCTTGCACCACTACACTCCATCCAGCCTGGCGCCTGGCGACAGAGGGAGATTCTGTCTCAAAAAAAAAAAAAAAGAAAAAAGAAAAGAAAACTTTGGGCAGCACATTATCACGTACTCAAGATCCCCAAGGAAGCCACTAAGAACCAGAAATAATTGGTTTGCCCAGGTGGAGCCTCCCTGTATCACTATCACAGTGTCTTGGTGGTCCCCTTGTATGGGTCATCCAAGCACAAGGCTTCCTTCCCTGGGTGTGTACAGTGGAGCTGGAGAGCATCACACATTTGGTCATTCAGTCTTCAATGAAACAAGCCGTCAGGAGGTTACCAAAGCAAAACAAAGTCTCATTTCTAAAATAGTTCAGGCCAGGCATGGTGGCTCACGCTTGTAATCCTAGTACTTAGGGAGGCCAAGGCAGGTGGATCACCTGAGGTCAAGAGTTCGAGACCAGCCTGGCCAACATAGTGAAACCCCGTCTTTACTAAAAATACAAAAAAAAGTTAGCCGGACATGGTGGTGCCTGCCTGTAGTCCCAGCTACTCAGGGAGGCTGAGGCAGGAGAACTGCTTGAACCCAGGAGGTGGAAGTTGCAGTGAGCCAAGATTGAACCATTGCACTCCAGCCTGGGCGACAGAGGGAGACTCCATCTCAAAGAAAAAAAGAAAAGAAAAGACAACATGATACATATACCCCCATGGAATTCTACACAGCCACAAAAAAGAACAAAATCATTATTTTTGCAGCAACATGGATGCAGCTGGAGGCCATTATCCTAAGTGATTAATACAGAAGCAGAAAACCAAATATGAAATGTTCTCATTTATAAATGGGAGCTAAGCACTGGGTACACATGGACAGAAAGATGGAAACAATAGATACTGGGGACTCCTGGAGTAGGGAGGAAAGTAGGGGCAAGGGCTGAAAAGCTGCCTATTGGGTACTATGCTCAGTACCTGGGTGATGGGATCCCTCATATCCTAAACCTCAGTATCATGGAATATACGCACGTAACAAACGTGCACATGTACCCCTTGAATCTAAAATAAAAGTTGAAATTTTAAAAATAAAATAGGCTGGAGGCAGTGGCTTACGCCTGTAATCCCAGAACTTTGGGAAGCCGAGGCGGGCGGATCACAAGGTCAGGAGTTCGAGACCATCCTGGCTAACATGATGAAACCCCGTCTCTACTAAAAATACAAAAGTTAGCTGGGCGCGGTGGCTCATGCCTGTAATCCCAGCACTTTTGGAGGTGGAGGCAGGAGAATCTTAAGCTCAGGAGTTTGAGACCAGCCTGGCCAACATGGTGAAACTCCGTCTCCACAAAAAAACCCAAAAACTAGCTAGGTGTGGTGGTGCGCGCCTGTAGTCCCAGCTACTCAGGAGGCTGAGGCGGGAGAATCCCTTGAGCCTGGGAGGTTGAGGCAGCCCCAACCTCCCAGGCTCAAGGGATTCTCCCGCCTCAGCCTCCTGAGTAGCTATGTTCATGGCATTATACTACAGCCTGGGTGCCAGAGAAATACACTGTCTCAAAAAATAAAAATAAATAGGCCAGGCGCAGGGGCTCACACCTATAATCCTAGCACTTTGGGAGGCCAAGGCAGGTGGATCACTTGAGCTCAGGAGTTCAAGACCAGCCTGGACAACATGGTAAGAACCCCCATCTCTACTGAAAATACAAAAAGTTAGCCAGGCATGGTGGTGCATGCCTGTGATCCCAGCTACTCAGGAGGCCGAGGTGGGAGGATTGCTTGAGCCCGGGTGGCACAGGTTGCAGTGAGCCAAGATCCTGCCACTGCACTCCAGCATGGGTGACAGAGCAAGAACTTGTCTGAAACATAATAACTAAAATAAAAAACTAAAAGCATGTTCTGAGGAGGAGTCCATAGATTTTACCAGATTGCCAAAGGGGTCCTCAGCATAAGAGCAGGTTAGGAATTCCTAACCTAGCCCTGCTGTTATTCCATGAATCCAATTCTTAGCCTCAGTGAACCTCAGTCTGTCCATCTATAAAACGGGAACATCGATACCTATCTCATAAGACTGCTGTAATGTTTAGATGAAATAAGCAGAGTGTCTGCCTGCTTACCATATAGGAGGAAATATGTACGTGTTAACTTCTCTTTCTCCATCTCCAGCAATTCCCAACTAGTGGTGCCTCAGAAAGCACAGGAATTTGATGCCAGATCTTTCTGGGTTCAAATCCCATTCCTGCCATTTTAGCTGAGGGACCAAACCTCTCTAAATGTTTCCTCATCTTTTAAAAGGGGTCATTTCTTCCTAGTAGTGTTAAAAGGATGAAAGATTTTAAATATGTAAAATGCCCTACATAGAGCCTGGCACCGAGTGGGTTTCAAAAAACAGAAGCTACCATGGTCATTGATGGTCCCATCAGTTCCTAGACACTGCCTAGCACACACCAAGTCTTTTTCTTTGCCAGAGAATCACCCTCATCCTTGGCCCATCTCTAAATGGTCCCAGTCACCCTCTTCTAAGTGTTAAGCAAGTCTCTGGGGGTCTCTCTTCCCTGATCTGTTTTCCCTGGGTGTAACCCAGAGAAATATGAGCTCTGGAGACACCCCAGCAGGACAAACTTGGTGCTGTCATCATGCATAAAACACCAGGTGAGCCAGGCGTGGTGGCTCATGCCTGCAATGCCAGCTACTTAGGAGGCTGAGGCAAGAGGATCTCTTGAGTCCAGGAGTTCGAGTGAGCTGTGATTGTGCCACTGCACTCCAGCCTGGGTGACAGAGAGAGACCTGTCTCTTAAAACAAAACAAAACAAAACAAAAACAAAAACACCCACCAAGTGGTCAGAGCGGAAATGTTCTCTAGACCTTGTGCTATAAATGGGGAAACTGAGTCCCAAGAGAGTGAGGGGGCATACTCAAGGTTGTGTAGATTTCCTTCTGGGACACAGATACAGTTGCTGTCCTTTGTACAAATTGCCTCATCTCTTCTCTGCATTCTTCCTGCCTAAGAAGCAAGAAAGGAGATAGAAAGACCATGTGGGGTCAACCCGAGGCTTTTGAGGAATGGATGGGTGAAAACAAACAGAAAATAATGAGAGCCAGGCTGGGCGTGGCAGCTCAGGCCTGTAATCCCAGCACTTTGGGAGGCCGAGGTGGGCAGATCACTTGAAGTCAGGAGTTTGAGACCAGTCTGGCCAACGTGGTGAAACCCCGTCTCTATTAAAAATACAAAAAATCAGCCGGGTGTTATGGCATTCACCTGTAATCCCAGCTACTTGGGAGGCTGAGGCAGGAGAATTGCTTGAACCCGGGAGGTGGAGGTTGCAGTGAGCCAAGATCTCACCACTGTGCTCCATCCTGGGTGACAGAGCAAGACTCTATCTCAAAAAAAAAAGAGAAAAAAAAATACAAAAAGTAGCCAGGCATGGTGGCATGCACCTGTAGTCCCAGCTACTTGGGAGGCTGAGGCAGGAGAATCGTTTGAACCTGGGAGCTGGAGGTTGCAGTGAGCCGAGATCATGCCACTACACTTCGGCCTAGGCAATAGAGCAAGACTCCATCTTAAAAAATAATAAGAATAATTTTTAAATAATAACAAGAGCCAAGTATTAAGCACTTAATTATGCCTGGCCTCAAGAGCTGGACATATATCACCTCTCCACTCCTGAATGAAGTTAGGTATGACTATCCCCATCTTACAGAAGAGGAGATTCCAGAGAGGTAACATATCTTGACCAAAATCATATAGCTTGGCAGGGCCAGAGTTTGAATCTAGAGCTGTCTGATTGAGCACATACACTCTTTCCTCTATGACAACCCAAAACTTTCACTGGAAAGTTCCAGTGGGTTCTACTGAGTTCTAGTGCTGCTGTGATTTTATAGCCTTGCTGTTGCATGGGGCTAGCACTGTCCTAGCCGGGACCCCCATTCCTGCAGCCTCTCCCCAGTAGAGCACTGTGCTCTCCACTCCCCAGCCCCTATTGTTAAAAGTCAGTGCCCAGCCAGGCGCGGTGGCTCATGCTTATAATCCCAGCACTTAGGGAGGCCGAGGCGGGTGGATCATGAGGTCAGGAGATTGAGACCATCCTGGCTAACATGATGAAACTCTGTCTCTACTAAAAATACAAAAAATAGACAGGCAGAGTGGCGTGTGCCTATAGTCCCAGCTGCTCAGGAGGCTGAGTCAGGAGAATTGCTTGAACCTGGAGGCAGAGGTTGCAGTGAGCCAAGATTGTGCCACTGCACTCCAGCCTGGGCAACAGAGCAAGATTCTGTCTCAAAAAAAAAAAAAAAAGTCAGTGCCTGCCATAGCCCCAGCATGCTCCAATGAGAACCCAAGTTCAAGAGAAGCCCTGGAGCAGACCTGCCACCCACCCTGTGGACACTGCCGTGGGCACAGTGCTCCTGCTTTTTCAAGATTAGGAGGCAGGCACAGACCTGCTAATTATGTTTGTATTGGGGTTGATTTATATTTGTGCTCAGCATGCATCCACACCCCCCACCACGAAAGCAGATGGGCATGTCTTGCCTTGGAAAGAAATATAAGTAAGGCAATTTAGCATCTTTCTCAAAGGATGCTGTTCCTCCACATGGGAGGAAATGTTTTTGGAGCTGCTTTAGAATATCTGAAGTTTAATTCTGTGGTGCTCACAGCTGGTCCAATCTGGAGGAGGCTGAGGGTAAAAAGGGGGAATTTTTATTTTATTTTTATTTTATTTATTTATTTATTTGCCTAGGTCCTGGGGCAGGAGGGGAGGAGCCACCAACTCAGGGGTGACTTGCTTTGTGATTTTGAGAAGGTCTCCCCCATTTTGAGCCTCAGTTATCACATTTGTTAAAATAATACATGAAAATAAAACAACTCAGCAATAGTTTTGAGATCAGCCCTGTAGATTCAGAATCCTCAGAGATGCTGAACAAGCTTCACAGGTGATCCTGACTCAAGCCAGGCTGGAAAACTTTTAGTTTGAAAGCATTTTTTGGGCCAGGTGGTTCACACCTGTATATCCCAGCACTTTGGGAGGCCAAGGCAGGTGGATCCGGAGTTTGAGAGCAGTTTGCCCAACATGGTAAAATTTTGTCTCTATTAAAAATATAAAAATTAGCTGGATGTGGTGGCACAGGCCTGCGGTCCCAGCTACTTGGGAGGCTGGGGCATGAGAATCACTCCAACCTGGGAGGTGGAGGTTGCAGTGAGTGGAGATCAGGACACTGCACTCCAACCTGGGTGACTGAGTGAGACTTTTTCTCAAAAAAAAAAAAAATTTTTTTTCTTCTTTGCTTCATTGAAAATGCTGGTGTGGTGGCACGTTCCTGTAGTCTCAGCTACTTGGGAGGCTGAGGTGGATCAGCTACTTGGGAGGCTGAGGATCACCTGAGCCCAGGAGGTCCAGGCTGTAGTGAGCTGAGATAGTGCCATTGCACTCTAGCCAGGGTGACAGAGCAAGACCCTGTCTTAAAAAGAAAAAGAAAGAAAGAAAAGAAAATGCTTTTAAAAAAGAAGTAATGTAGAAGTTTAGAGCCAGAAGTAACTTTAGTAACTTCTTACATAAGGTAAAGCATGAAGCTTGCTGATAAAAGGAGCTTGTTCACAGCTTCAGACTTACTTTTTCTCCTTTCTTTATTTAATTTAATTTTTTAGAGACAGGGTCTTGCTCTGTCACCTAGGTTGGAAGGCAGTGGCGCAATCACACCTTATTGTAACCTCCAACTCCTGGACCCAAACGATCCTCTTGCCTTCACCTACCAAATAGCTGGAACTACAGGCATACACCATTGCACCTGGCTAATTTTTAAAAAATTGTTGGGCCAGGCACAGTGGCTCATGCCTGTAATTCCAACACTTTGGGAGGCCAAGGCAGGCGGATCACCTGAGGTCAGAAGTTCAAGACCTCAGGTCAACATAGTGAAACCTCGATCTCTACTAAAAATACAAAAATTAGGCGTAGTGGAGGCTGCATGTAATCCCAGCTACTCGAGAGGCTGAGGCAGGAGAATTGCCAGAACCTGGGAGGCGGAGGTTGCAGTGAGCTGAGATCACATCATTGCACTCCAGCCTGAGCAACAAGAGTGAAACTCCATCTCAAAAAAAAAAATATTTTTTTTGTAGAGACAGAGTCTTTCTAAGTTGCACAGGCTGGTCTCAAACTCCTGGGCTCAAGTGATCCTCCTGCCTCAGTCCCTCAAATATATTTATTTTATTTAAATCACACAAATAACATGCCTGTAAAAAAATGCTGAGAATATTGTACATAGAAAACAAAAGGGGAAAGCTCCTTGCACCGGCCCCATCCCCCTCTCCCTGCAGCTGCCACTGTTAGCCGTTTGCTGTGATTCCTCTCAGGTTACTTTTCTAGCTAAATGCTAGAAACTTATCATACTTAGCATAGAAAATTATCATATCAATACATAGAAATCTACCGAGTTATTTTAAATTTCTTTATGGTAGCTGTAATGTAGATACAGTATCATCTGTTAACCAAAGGCAATTCAAAGCGTTTAGGGCATCTTCTTTTTTTTCACTACGATAAACATTCATCTGTGTGATTTAGGAGGGTATTTTTGTAAGATGGTACTTAGCAATGGAATTATCAAACGGCATGCTTACTTACAATTTTGATAGATGCTGGCAAATTGTTCTCCAAAAAAGACTGCCTGCATATGCATTTCTCCCAGTAGTTTGTCCTGGGGTATTTCCTCACACCCTCGCCAATACTCAGTATTATCAATCTTTCTTAATTTCTCCAGTCTGATGGGTGAAAATCAACTCTAATTCAAAATTATCTCTTTTTTTTTGAGATGGAGTCTTGCTCTGTGGCCCAGACTGGAGTGCAGTGGCTCAATCTCACCTCACTTCGACCTCCACCTCCTGGGTTCAAGCAATTCTCCTGTCTCAGCCTCCCAGATAGCTGGTACTACAGGAGTGCACCATCATGCCTGGCTAATTTTTGTATTTTCAGTAGAGACGGAGTTTCGCCATGTTGACCAGGCTGTTCTCAAACTCCTGACCTCAGGTTATCCAACCACCTTGGCCTCAAAGTGCTGGGATTACAGGCTTGAGCCATCAGGCCTGTACCAAAATTATCTTCTGAATGATAATTTTTTCTTTTTTTATCTTAAGAATTTTTTTTTTTTTGAGATAGGATCTTACTCTGTCACACAGGCTGGTCTCAAACTGCAGCTCACTGTATAGCTCACTGCAGCCTCTAACTCCTGGGCTCAAGTGATCCTGCTGCCTCTGCCTCCTAAGTAGCTAGTACTATACTGGTACATGCCACCACACCCAGCCAATTTTTTTTTTTTTTTTTTTTTTGGTAGAGATGAGGTCTCCCTATGTTGTCCAAGCTGTTCTTGAACTTCTGGCCTCAGACAATCCTCCCGCCTCTGCCTCCCAAAGTGTTAGGATTCCAGGCGTGAGCCGCCACACTTGGCCTGAATGTTTATTTCTACATGGAATTTGGAGGTTCTTTATGTTTTGAAAAGAATACCTGAGATTTTGAAAGGATGCTCAGGAATCTCAAATGTGTCTGTTAATTATCTATTCCAGAAAGTTCTCTTGAATTTCAGAGACTGTCAAACTGTCTTGTCTTTGGAGAGTTGAGAGCTGCTTTTTCTACAATATCTGAAGGTTAAATTTAGAAGCAGCATTCATGTATTATTATTTTTTTCCAAACCACTTTTTAGAATTCAGTCCTGCTTTTCAGCTTTGCTGGGTCCCTGTGGGAGTGGTATGATAAGACTCTAAGGTGATGAGACTGGTGTGTGTGGGTTTACCACATCAGCCTATTTCTCTCTGCTCAACTCAACACAGAGAAAGAACTAACCCACTCCTTACCAGATTCCTCTCTATAATGAGAATGTAACACACATACATTCTAAAGAAAAAACCCTTCAGGAACAAGGGCCTTGTGTGCTTTAAGGGTATAATGAAGAGCAAGGCAGGGAAGTAACTGTTCAGAGCTCTCAGTGGTGCCAGGCACACTGCTGGCTACTCTCCCTAAGCTCCTTTAACCTCAATCTTGTAAAGGTAGACGTTGCTATTGCTGAGTTTTTGTTTTTGTTTTGAGACAGAGTTTCGCTCTGTCGCTAGGTGCCAGGCTGGAGTGCAGTGGTGCGATTTCGGCTCACTGTAACCTCCATTTCCTGGGTTCAAGCAATTCTCCTGCCTCAGCCTCCCTAGTAGCTAGGACTACATGCATGCACCACCATACCCAGCTAATTTTTGCATTTTAGTGGAGACAGGGTTTCACTATGTTGGCCAGGATGGTCTTGATCTCTTGACCTTGTGATCCGCCCGCCTCGGCCTCCCAAAGTGCTGGGATTATAGGCATGAGCCACTGCGCCCGGCTTTTTTTTTTTTTTTTAAAGACAAGGTCTGTCTCTGTCGCCCACACTAGAGTACAGTAGCTCATTGCAGCCTCGACCTCCTGGGCTCAAACAATCCTCCCACTTCAGCCTCCCAGGTAGCTAGGACTACAGGTGCACACCACCACACCTGGATGATTTTTGTATTTTTTGTAGAGACAGGGTTTCACCATGTTGCCCAGGCTGGTCTCAAACTCCTGGGCTCAAGCGATCCACCTGCCTCGGCTTCCTAAAGTGCTGGAATTACAGGCATGAGCCGCCGCACCCAGCCTGCGATTTCTATTTCATAATTGGAGAAACAGACTCAGACCAAGCAATGTGGGCCTCAGAGCAAGCTGCCTACACAGGAATCCTGGCAATGTCATTTATTAGTCGTGAGACCTTGGGCAAGTGACCACCCTCCCTGTGCTATTTCCTTCCCTGTGAAATGGCGATAACAAAGTGACCTCAAGATCAACTGGGAGACTTCATATGCAAAGTGCTTCTGAAGACAGTGCCTGGCATCCAGTAAACCTCTGTTAACAGGTGGCTCTTGTTTTTTTTGCAGCTCCCAAGATAACTGGAGAGAGTTATTTCAGCCCTCTGAGCTACAGATTGTTCATCCATAAAATGAGCAGGATAACTCTCCTCGCCAAAGGCTGTTGTGACGATTAATTAAGGAATTATTTAAATGCTGCTGCTGGTGCTGAAGAACGTAGCAGAGGGAGAAGCAGTGCTGGTCACCTTCCTGGCTTCCTCTGTTTCCCTGAGTGACCTCAGCGCTTTCTCTTATTGACTGAAATGTTCAGAGGAGTGTTATCCTAGAATACTCTGTTAGCCCAACATATGGTGGGTGACTTGCAAGACTGTGCAAGGTGGTGGGATTAACTGAGGATGCTCTCTGTGTCTCTCCCCAAGTCTGGGATCAGTCCTGTTAGAACCTAATGGACTTCAGCCAGGCGTGGTAGCTCATGCCAGTAATCTTAGCACTTTGGGAGGCCAAGGTGGGAGAATCACTTGAGGTCAGGAGTTTGAGAATAGCCTGGCCAACATGGTGAAATCATGTCTCTACTAAAAATACAAAAATTAGGGCACTGTAATGCACACCTGTAGTCTCAGCGACTCAGGAGGCTGAGGCAGGAGAATTACTTGAACCCGAGAGGCGGAGGTTGCAGTGAACTGAGATCACCCACTCCTCTGTCTCAAAAAACAAAACAAAGGCTGGGCACAGTGGCTCATGCCTGTAATCCCAGCACTTTGGGAGGCTGAGGCATGTGGATCATGAAGTCAGGAGATCGAGACCATCCTGGCCAGCATGGTGAAACCCCGTCTCCACTAAAATACAAAAAATTATATAATTCAATCAAGACAGTTGCAGGTGAGCAAAAAAAAAAAAAAAAAAAAAAAAAAGAAAAGAAAAGAAAATGAAGAAATTCAAAAAATTAGCTGGGCGTGGTGTTGCATACCTGTAGACCTAGCTACTCAGGAGGCTGAAGCAGGGGGAATAGCTTGAACCCAGGAGGTGGAGGTTGTAGTGGGCCAAGGTCGTGCCACTGCACTCCAGCCTGGCAACAGAGTGAGACTGTCTCAAAACAAAACAAAAAACTAGTGGACTTCTCAGAAATGTCCTAATTTTTGTCTCCTCATCTTTTTTCCCACGCCACTGCCTAGAGTCAGGCCTCACACCTCTCGCAACAGTCTCCCCCATTGCAGACCCTTGTCTTCCTGCATCCTATACCCGAATTCTGGAGTTTTCTCCATATCACCCACAAGTGTGGAGTAAACCTTTACTGTCTATTCAAACCCCTGATTTTTCCTGGGTACTTCTATGCACCTGGCCCCATGCTAAACACTTTATTGGCATGGTTTCACATGCACCTCACAGCATAGGTAAATACTTTTACTATGCCCATTTCCCAGATGAGCAGGGAAGGGAGGAGTTGAGATGTGAACAAACTGGAAAACTCACACAATCCTGTGAGGAAACTAATAACCCTGCTTTATATTATTGTATTCATTTGGGAAATAGTTAGGGTTAGTTACTGTGTGTCTAATGCATGCAGGCATCCTTCTAGGTCTGGGGGAACTGGGTATGGTGGTGCATGCCTGTAATCTCAGCATTTTGGGAGGTCCAGGTGGGAGGATCTCTTGAGCTCAGAAGTTGAGGCCACCCTGGGCAACACAGTAAGATCTTGTGTCTACAAAAAAAAAAAATAATAATTGAGCATGGTGGTGTGCTTCTGTAGTCCCAGGTACTCAGGAGGCTGAGGGAGGAGGATCACTTGAGCCCAGGAGGTCAAGGCTGCAGTGAGCCGTTATCCTGCCACTGCACTCCAGCCTGGGCAACAGAGTGAGACCCTGTGTCAAAAACAAAAACATCTAGGTCCTGGAGATAGAGTAGCAAACAAACAGACAAAAATGGAGGACACGGATGGCAAACAAGATCCAATATGATGCCAGGTAAGTGCCGAGAAGAACACACTGAGAGGGGGTGAGAGGATGGAGCATAATGAGAGTGAGATGGTGGGAAAGGCTCCCAGCAGGAGATGTTTGAGCGGGAAAACCAGATGAAGGGAGGGAGAGAAGCAGCGGAGGCTCCGAGAGATCATGGGTTCTGGCCCAGGTCACTAGCAGGAGCTCACAGCTGGCAGGGGAACAGGCACTCGAACCTAAGTCCATATGGTTCTTTTCTCCGCTTCTCACTCCGTCAGATCTTTCTTAAAGAACCTATCATTGCTCCCCAGTTCCAGGGGATGTGGCTGAAAAGCAGGAAGGACGTTGACTGGGAGAAGAGTACTCTGGCCCCTGTCAGTTGCCCCTGGAGGCCAAGGCTTATATGGCAGGGCAGGGGCAGCCTCAGACCAGGGTTTCTAGCCCTTGTGCCCCGAATCAGGCCGTACTCAGGGTCTGGGCAGGGCAAGTCGGCTTCAGCTGATACTACTGTATCCTGAGAAGGAACTGCCACCGGGTTCTCTGCTTGAAGTCTGAAAGGAGCTGGGGTGTCTAGACAGAGGCTGCCTCCTGGTTATCTGGGGGCAGAAACATCAAAGTTCTTCCCCAGTGGCTTTGTCCCATGTTAGATCAACACGCCAGAGAATCAGCTCCTTTGGAGGGGGTGCACCTCCACTCAAAAATCACTTTAGCCCTTCCGGCTGCAGTGACTAGTTCAGCTAAGTCAAATGTTGCTTTTCTGTTTTTGTTTTTAACAGAACTGATCAATAGACTTCATTAAAATAACTAATCTAGCTCCAGGCCTAGTCTATGTCGGCCCTGCAGAAAGTCAAGAAAAATGTATCCTCCTCTTTGCAAATGCCTAACTTTCCAACCCAGCCTCAAGAGGCCTCAGAGAGCCCAGGGGTAGGAGATTATGCTAAACCATAAACAATACATCCTCAGAAACTCCTTCCTCGTGAAAAATACCGGGATTGGGTGATGATGGAGGAGGAGAGAGATGTTCAGATTTAACATTCAACAAGTGTCTCCTGTGGGCCAGATCCAATGGTAGATACTTCCACATCTTGTTCATTTAATTCTCACAATATCCCAGTGATGTAAACACTACTATTCCCGTTTTACAGATGAGCAAACTGTGGCCCAGGGAGGTACCGTTCCCACCCAAGATCACACAGCTGGCAAGCAGCACAGCTGGGATTTTCTCCCAGCCTTGTCTAACTCCCAAGCCCATGCTCTTCTCTTTCAGACACATTACAGTGATCCCCCCTTAGCCCCTGTTTCACTTTCTTTTTCTTTTTTTGGAGATGGAGTCTCACTCTGATGCCCAGGCTGGAGTACAGTGGTGCTATCTCAGCTCACTGCAACCTCTGCCTCCCGGGTTCAAGCAATTCAAGCCTTAGTCTCCTGAGTAGCTGAGATTACAGGCATGCACCACCGTGCCCAGCTAATATTTTTTTTTTTTTAGTAGAAACTGGGTTTCACCATGTTGGTGTGGCTGGTCTTGAACTCCTGACCTCAAATGATTGGCCTGCCTTTGCCTCCCAAGGTGCTGGGATTACAGGTGTAAGCCACCATGCCCAGCCCCCTGTTTTGCTTTTTAGGGTTTCAGTTACCCTCAGTCAACAGCAGTCCTAAAATAGTAAATGAAAAATTCCAGAAAGAAACTATTCATAAGTTTTAAATTGTGCATGTTCTGAGGAGAGTGATGAAATCTCAGGGTGTCCCACTCTATTCCATCTGGTACTTGAATCATCCCTATGTCCAGCATCTTCATGCTGTACATGCTACCTGCCTATTGGTCAGCTAGTAGTCATATCTGTTATTGGATTGAAAAAAACAGGCTAGGTGTGGTGGCTCACACCCACCTGTAATCCCAGCACTTTGGGAGGTCAAGGTGGGAGGACTGCTTGAGGCCAAGAGTTGGAGACCAGCTTGATCAATATAGTGAGATTCCATCTTTACAAAAAAACAAAAGAGAGCAAGGGGAAGGAAGGAAGGAAGGAGAAAGAAAGAGAAAAAAAAGAGAGAAGAAAGAAAGAAAAAGAAAGAGAAAAGAGAGAAAGATTATATATAAATTTTGGTACTATCGGAGGTTTACAGGCACCCACTGGTGATCTTCGAATGTATCCCCCACAGATAAGGGAGAACTACTGTATCTACAAGAAAAGTATTATTTTCCTCATTTCATAGGTGGACCATGTGAATGGGGTTGGTAGAACTGTAATTTTACAGAGGAGGATACTGAGGCTCAGGGGGGTGTAAATATTGGAAGTTGAACTCAGGCCCATTGACTTTCTGCTATACCCCAGCAGCCTCAGAGAAGACAATGAAAGTGCTGTTAATGGAAAAATTATTCAATGATGCTTGTTAAAATAATGAAGGTTCTCAGCTTGACCAAACTTTAGCCAAGCCTCTGAACCTTCTCCTAGGCCCATCTGCATACATCCTTTTAAAATCTAGCGATAAACTCTCTGCTAAGTCAGTTTAGCAAGAACCCCACCCTCATCCCCATCCTCCACACCTGGTCACCCTTGATAACTGATCAGGTTCCTCATCTTCCACCATCCCCCAGGTGATGCTTGGCCCTGGCCTGCCTTCAGCAGTTCCTGTTAGGAACCTGCTAATAGCAGGATTCCTGTTAGGTCAGTTTCACCAGAATTCCCTAACCCCTGATGTTGCCTTTTCCTAATTTTCCATCCATTGCTCCCCACCCTGCTCCTTGGCTACAAATCCCCACTTGCCTGTGCTGCATTCGGAGTTGAACCCAATCTCTCTCCTCCACTACAAAAATCCCATTGTCTTGGTCCCTGTACTACTTATCCTGACAGTCCTGAATGAAGTCTGTCTTACCATGCCTTTCTTTTTTTTTTTTTTTTTTTAATACGGAGTCTTGCTCTGTCTCCTAGGCTAGAGTGCAGAGGTGCAATCTCAACTCACTACAACCTCTGCCTCCCAGGTTCCAGCAATTCTCCCACCTCAGCCTCCTGAGTAGCTGGGATTACAGGTGCGCATCACCATGAAACAGAGTTTCATTCTGTCACCCAGGCTGGAGTGCAGTGGTGCGATCTCAGCTTACTGCAAACTCTGCCTCTCGGGTTCAAGTGATTATCCTGTCTCAGCCTCCCAAGTAGCTGGCATTACAGGCGCCCACCATCACGCCCGGCTAATTTTTATATTCTTTTAGTAGAGACAGGGGTTTCACTGTGTTGGCCAGGTTGGTTTCGAACTCCTGATCTCAGGTGATCAGCCTGCCTCGGCCTCCCAAAATGCTGGGATTACAGGCGCTAGCCACCGCACCTGGCCTATTTTTTGTATTTTTAGTGGAGACGGGGATTTCACGGTGTTGGCTCAGGCTGATCTCAAACTCCTGACTTCAAGTGATCTGCCTGCCTTGGCCTCCTGAAGTGCTGAGATTACAGGTGTGAGCCACCATGCCCGGCCCGCCATTGCCTTATTATTAATAAGAATAATTTTTTCATTAACAGTGTGAGTGAGAATAATTGGGAATATCAAATTTTGCCTGTTTCCTTGGCTGGTTTAAATGTCTTAATTTGCGCCACAGCTAGAGGTTGGGAAGCCAAGCCCACCTGTCAGAAACCCTGAAAGAAAAAAAAAAGAATTTGCGCCACAGAATCTAAAACTTCCAAGTTCCTCTAGGAGAAGAGTCTTGTCTTGGGATTAGATCAAAAGACCCCTGTGAGCCGAACTTCTCTGCTGCAGCTTAAGCCCATCACAGTTCAATCTAAGTCCAAAGAGTCCCCTCCCTCCCTTCCCCTTGGCCACTGGCCTCAGCTCTGCAGGTCCCTTGGATTTCTATTCCCCAGGGGAGGCAATCCAGCTCTTAATTAAATTTTCTTGTTAGAAGTCAAGCCCAAGGAAAACATACAGCAAAACCTCTCCTGAGAGACTTGTCTCTTCCTGGCTCAGAGACTTGAAGCTGGAGATGGTATCGCTGACTGCCCTTGGACATCCATCCCTTGCTGCTCCCTGGGAATTTCCTGTTGGCTCCTTCCCAGGTTCAGCCTCACCCGTCTGGCCCAGAGGAAATTGCAACGGGAGGTGAAAGTTGTTATCAGGAGTCTCATTGCATGCTCCATTTAGAGGTGAGTCTCTGGACTCCAGTCAATGGGGGAGGGCTGGGGAGGCTTCAAAGAAGAGCCGTGGCAAGAGACACTGAGATATGGGCTCAGGGACACGGAGCTCTTGTCCCCAAGGACAGCAGACATGTGATCACACCACACATACCAGACTTTGCTCCCTCACCACCCCCCCCCATTACACTCCAGTAGATGCAGGAACTGTGGGGAGCTAGAAAGAGCACTGGACTGGGAGTCAGGAAGCCCTGAGTTATTTACTCACCATGTGACTGTTTAATAGTAATCAGAGCAAAATGTATTGTGGAATTGTGTGCTAAGTGTTACGCTAAACCCCACACATGCTGGGTGTGGTGGCTTATGCCTGTAATCCCACACTTTGGGAAGCTGAGGTGGGAGGATCTTTTGAGTCCAGGAGTTTGAGACCAGCTTGGGCATAGGGAGATCCTATCTCTACAAAAAATTTAAAATTTAGCCAGATGGGGTGGCATGCGCCTGTAGTCCCAGCGGATTGGGAGACTGAGGCAGGAGGATTGCTTGAGCCTGGGAGTTTGAACCTGCAGTGAGCTATGATTGAGCCACTGCATTCCAGCCTGGTTGACAGAGTAAAACTAAAACTCCTTTTTTTTTTTTTTTTTTGAGACAGAGTCTCACTCTGTCACTAGACTGGAGTACAATGGGGCAATCTCGGCTCACTGCAACCTCCACCTCCCGGGTTCAAGTGATTCTCGTGTCTCAGCCTCCCGAGTAGCTGGGACTACAGGCGCCTGCCACCATGCCCAGCTAATTTTTGTATTTTTAGTAAAGACAGGGCTTCACCATGTTGGCCAGGCTGGTCTTGAACTCCTGACCTGGTGATCCACCCGCCTCAGCCTCCCACAGTGCTGGGATTACAGGTGTGAGCCACTGCACCTGGCCAAAACTCCCTCTTAAAAACAAATTAATAAAATAATAACAATGGGCCGGGCATAGTGGTTCATACCTGTAATTCCAGCACTTTGAGAGGCCAAGGTGGGCAGTTTACTTGAGCTTAGGAGTTCGAGACCGGCCTGAGCAACATGGCAAAATCCCATCTCTACCAAAAATATAAAAAATTAGTCAGGCGTGGTGATGTGTGCCTGTAGTCCCAGTTACTCAGGAGGCTGAGGCAGGAGAATCACTTGAGCCCAGGAGGTGGAGGTTGCAGTTAGCTGAGAACACGCCACTGCATCCTAGCCTAGTTTCCAGCTAAATGCGAGAAACTTTTCATACTTAGCATAGAAAATTATCGTATCAATACATAGAAATCTACTAAGTTAGGTGATAGAATAAGACCCCATCTCAAAATAATACTAATAAACCCCACACATGGATGATCTCACTTAATTATCACAACTTTATTCCTCTTTCTCAGATAAGAAAACTGAGAATCAGAGAGGATAAGTGACCAACTCAAAGTCACACAGCTAGTAAGTGGTAGAGCTGAGAGTCAAACCAAGTAGGCTGGCTCCAGAGTCCTGGCTCCTAACTGCATTTTCCAGGTAGTTCCTCCTTCTAGGTCTCAGTTTTCCCAACTGTAAATTAACAGAATTGGTACCCTTGAACTCCAAAGACCCTTCCAGCTCTAACAACCTGTGCTTTATTCAACAGTCACTGTATTGCCAGACCCTGAACTGGGAATACAGTGACTGTTGAATAAAGATAAGGAAGGCTTCATCTCTGTCCTCAGGTTAGAAACTTCTTCAAAGCAGAAATCACATCTTAATTATCCTTGCTGGTCCTACCCCACTTACCACAGCAATGTGTAAAGAGAAGGTGCTCAAATTGTTTGCTGACTAGATAGACACCTGATTCATGGGGAGTCAGATGTAACTGGGGACCTTGTCCTGTCACTACCCTTGCAAGAGAAAGTCACTCAACCTCTGAATCTGTTCCTTTATCTATTGAGTGGAAATACACAATAGTACTTTCCCTACAGGGCTATGGAGAGGAGAATGCATGTTAGGCCCTTAGTGCAGTGCTTGGCGTGCACACACACGCACGTGCACACACACATGCACACATGCGCACGCACACACACACACACACTCACACACAGAAAGGCTGAGCATGGTGGCTCACACCTGTAATCCCAGGACTTTGGGAGGTCAAGGTGGGCAGATTACATGAGCTGAGGAGTTCGAGACCAGCCTGGGCAACATGGCAAAACCCCGTCTCTTCTAAAATACAAAAAGTTATCCAGACGTGGTGGTGTGTGTCTGTAATCCCAGCTACTCAGAGGCTGAGGCATGAGAATCACTTGAACCTGGGAGGCAGAAGTTGCAGTGAGCCAAGATCACGCCACTGCACTCCAGCCTAGAGTACTGTGGCAACACAGTGAGACTCTCTCTCAAAACAAAAATTAACAACAAAAAAAAACTTCACCCTTTCACTAGCTAGTGAGGGGTTTGCTGTACCCCTCTTTGTCATCCCCAGGTAAAAGCTATGAACCTATTTCCATGGCTGGGAGCAGGTAGAAACGTTGCTCAGCCAGATCCTGAGTGATGAGGAAGAGAAAAAAGAGCAAGAAGCTGGGGCTTCCCACTCCCTGAGAAGCCCTCCCCAGGATCCCGATTCCCATGCAGTCCCTGTTCCTCCCTTCTCTCTAGACAGCTCTCCCGTGAAGAAACTGCAAACCACAGACTGTCTAATGACAAAGCTTGCCCCAGACACTAGTCCCCAGACACACGATTCATTTAACACTCTTTAGAAAAGAACAAGTCCGACTCCCACCTCTGAAGCAGAGGGGAACTCTATGGGCATAGGAGTGACTGGGTGGTTTCTTCTTTCATTAATTTATCCATCCATCCATCCATCCATCCATCCAACCATCCACCCATCCACCCATGTATCCATCCTTGGTTGAATGCTAACAACGTACCAGATTCTAGGCACTGGGGATACCTAGGTAAATAAGACACATGCTGGCCTCTAGAAACTCATAATATTGGGGGAGGCGAACACAAAGTCATTGTAAAAATCCCAACTATAATTAGAGTCATAGGGAATACTCCTGAAGAGCTTCCTGTGTGCCAGGTACTGTGCTGTGTACTTCAGATGCATGATGTCAATTTGGCCCTCATCATAACCCCATGAGATAGGAATGCTTAATTGCGATCATTTTACAGATGAGCAAACCCAGGCTCGCAGAATTTAGATAGTTGCCCAGGGTTGCACAGCTGTGAAACAGGAAAATCGAGATTCAAACCCAGTCTAATCACTGGGTTTATACTATTTTTTTTCCAACAGTGTCAAGTTTATTCAATGGTGAGTAACTTGAAATACGTTATTTCTATTAAACATTGATAGAGTAAAATGAAAAATTTTACAGATTTTAAAAATAAAAACGAGATTTCAAAATAATTCTACATTTTTAGTGAGCCACTGTGTTTCATATACACAAGTTCCTGGAGTTTTGTGCTTTTCCCTGACATTGGGGTACTGCAGGACAAATTTTTGAGATGCGTATATAGGGTAAGGAACAGAAAACCCAAAATTTCAAAGAAATACATTGGGTATAATTTAAGAGGAATCTTCGGCAATTGAGAGGAAAAATATTGGATATTAAGGTTCAGGGCATCAGGAATTACCAATGTGTCCTGTCTAATCATGTCATTCCCTTGCTCAAAGCCCTTCCCTGGCTCCCATCACTCTAAGGATAGTTTAGCTCCTTTTTCTGGCATTCAAGTCTCTTCATATGCTGGCCCCTTCTCCTCCTCCAGCCTCATCTCAACCACTCTCCACAACTCTAGTAATACCTAAAGACTTGCAATGGCCCTAACCGAGTTCTCTTTAGCCTCTGTGCCTTTGCACAAGTATTCTTTCTGCCAGGGAACTTCTCTGCTTCCCTTGCTCTTTCTTTGCTTAGATGCCTCCCACTCATCCTTCAAGACTCAGCACAGGGGTACCCTTCCCAGCTGCTTCCTGACTGCTTGCCCACCTCCCAGGTGCTCCACTCTGAGCCTCTGGGGCCGTCTGCTACGTCTCTCCTGGTCTTCCCCACTGTGCTGTGCTTAACTGTGTGGGTTTCCCCTTGTGGACTGTGAGCTCCCTGAGGGCAGGGACTGTGCTTAACCCATCCACGAGCCCAAGGTAGGGGGTCAGAAGCTGAAGTGAACCCTCTCCAGCAGACCCAGTCTTTTCCTTCAGGCAGCTTTCCAATGTCATTTGCCATCTTCAGCTGCTTGTATTGTTCAACGCTGTCAGCAGATGTTTTGTTAGAAGGCACTGAGATGCTGTACAAGGTTTGCCCTGACCAGGGCGGCTTCTGGGGCTGTCAGGGTCTTTTCATTGAGGACACACATCCAGGATGTATCTATATTTACTCTGCCTGGGTTTTTCAACTGTGGGATCTTAGGCTAGGACGCCAACAGCAGCTGCGACTGCTTTGGCTGTGTAGACAGGACCCTTTCCTCCTTCATGACTTCAACCTGGGGCATAAGCTGCACTGCCTATTTTGGGAAATGCCTACATTTGGCATTGCTCAAACTTCCTATTTCCTATTTGGGAAAAGAGCCCAGGGCCTGAGTAGAGAGGACGCCAAGGCGTGGTTGCCGATAACTCCTATTTGCCTGGGATTTGCGCTAACAAGAAAAGAACGTTTGTATTATTAATGATCATTGATCACAGCCTTTCAAAAAAGAGAGCGACTGAGAGAGATGGAGGCTCCAGGCCAACCCTCAAATGGTAAACCAAGAGGGTGGGGTGTGAAGAAAGGAGAGGAGGGCTAGGTTGGTAGAGTGTTATGCGGAGACAGAAGGACACGGAAGGACACAGAATAGAAAGTCTGGATGAGCTGCTGAGTTTTGGGTGCGCCAGATGTCCAACAGCTGTGTGGGCTGCAAATAAACCAGTGCCGTTGGGTGCTGCTGGCCTCTCCCTACACCCAGCGAAGGAGACTTCAAGACAAAGAATGTTAACAGGGACGGAGGGTCATTTCATAATGATAAAAGGGTCAATTCATCAAGAAGAAATAAAAGGGTTGGCTGCGGTGGCTTAAGCCTGCAATCCAGAACTTTGGGAGGCCGAGGCAGGAGGATCACTTGAGCCCAGGAGTTTGAAACCAGCCTGAACAATATAGCAAGACCTTGTCTCTAAAAAAAAAAAAAAAAAAAAAGAAAGAAAAAAGAGAAAAAAAAGAAAAAGAATGAAGGCTAAAAAGAGTTTGTGCAGATTGCAAAAAAAAAAAAAAAAAATGACACAGCAATCTTAATGCTCCTAACTAACTAATAACAGGCTTCAAAACACATGAAGAACAAGTAGATTAAAAATCGACCCGGTGAGGATAGAGAAGGCAAGGCCAGTTCCACATGAGCTGCCAGAAACCTGGACACAAGCCATGGCCGGTGTTCGTGCCTCTTCAGGGTCTTCAGTGGAAGCCTCTTGCTGCTCCTGTCTTTGTGCTCAAGTTTTCTCTCTCACCTGCTTCTCTGCAACCAGGCTGGTTCATCTCAGCGCCCCGAACACCTGCTGGGGGCTGGGGGCTGGGGGCTGGGGGCTGGCACTCGGAATCTGTCCTTTGAAGGAGGCTGGGAGCTGCCCCTCCCCTACCTCTCAGACTTCCCCTCCTTCCATTCACCCAGCCTGGACACTGTCCCACTCAGGGTCTTTCCGGAGACCCACTCCTTCACCTCTTGACTTTGCTCAAATACTACTTTTGCAGGGAGGTCCTCCTGAGCCCTCACCTCCACTCCCTACCTTCTCTGCTTTCTTTTCCTCCCTATCCTTTACTTCTATACATATTTTATGCATTTTGCTTATTAAATGTATTGTCTCCCCACAACAGAACGGAAGCGCCCTTAGGTCCACCTCTGTTTTATTCACTGCTATATCCCCAGTGCCTAGAACACGCCTGACATAGTAGATCAATACATATTTGTTAGATCGAGAAAAAAAAATCCAACTAAGGATGAACACCAGGGACTGGGACAGATAGGGGAGCCTGGACTTTCACCAACTGTCTCTGGGCACGGCCCACCTCCCTGCAGACCCCTACCCCAGAGCCAGCCCACCTGCCCTCCTACAGGTGGGGGCCGGAGAGCGCTGGCCCAGGGCCTTCTCCACCTGCCTTCCGCAGCGCGCACCCACCCCGGGGGCTGGGCAGGGGCTGCCACGAGGCGCGGGCGGGGAGGCCAGGGGCCGAGCTTTCCTCCGGGCGGGCGGGGGGCCGAGTGGGGAGGGAGCCGGGTGAGGGAGGAGCTGGAGGAGGTAGCGAGGAGGAGCGGCGGGCGCGGGAAGGGGAGCGCGGAGGAGCAGCCGCAGGGCGCTGGGTGGGGCAGAGGCAGGTGCGGGATCGCGAGGGCGCGAGTCAGGAAGGGCCCCGGGGCGGCGGGGCGGGTGGCCCTCCGAGCTCCGCGGGGGTCGCGGCAGAGACAAGGCGGCCGCCGCGGGGAGATGCTGCGCAAGGAAGCGGATCGAGCGAGTACGCCGGGTGTGCGCACCTGCGTGCGGGGCAGCGGGTAAGCGCTCCGAGCCGCGTGCTCCCCAGGGAGGGGGCGCGTCTGCAGCCGGGTCCCAGTGGCCTTCCGTGGGGAACTGGGGCAGGGAGTGCGCCCCTCCTGGGGGCCTCGGAGCCCCCGGGTGTCACGCCTCTCTGCGCACTCGGACTGGCGCGCACCGGGGAGAGAGTCCCGGAGGACCTATCCGGCCCGAGGGAGGCGACCGGGTGTCACAATCCAGAGCCCCGGGAGGGAACGGAGGGCCGAGGCAGCTCCCGGGGCGGCTGCGGAATCCCATGCGCGCGTTGCGGGTGCCCCGCGCACAGGCGAGATCTGGCGGGGCAGGAGGCACCCCCACCCCCGGCCTGGGGCTGCGACGCCCCCCGAGTGGCCCCGGGCGCCGAGGGAAGCCGGGCGCTGCCCCCTGCCGGCCAGGTCAGGGCGCGGCGCCGCGGCGGGGCCGCCCCCCTCAGGAGGGAGTTGAAGGTCTGGTGTGGAGCCCTGGTTGGCTCTCGGCTGAGGCTGACCGGCTCTGTGACCTTGGGCAGGTCACTGCATCTCTCTGAGCCTCAGTTTGCACGTCTATCAAATAGAGGGGAATTCTCTCGCCTTGCAGGGTCTGTGGGAATAAGTGAGATCCCTGCTAAGTGCTTTTTTAGAAACTGAAAAGTTCTGTATAAATCCCAGCTAATCACATAATGCCAGGACTGGAAAGGCACTAAGAAATCTGCTTTATTACAAATGCGGAGAGTGGGGAATCTGTCCTGCCCAAGGTCACATTACCGGTAGAAGAATCTAAACTCCCCAGGTCTGGGAAAGTTCAAGGATTCAGAGCAGGGCTCTCAGTCAGGCTAGTTGCATTAGCAAACTAGCCTTGGCCACCTCCTAGCTGTGTGATCTCAGGAAAGACCTTACCTTCTCTGAGGCTTGATTTCCTTCCATATGAGGTGGGGATAACAATGCTCACCCCACAGGCTTACTGTACATTCTAATGGGATTGTGGCTCAGCACAGCCCCCAGCTCCAAACAAGAGCTCAGCCACTAGTGGTCATCGTTTCTCTGAGTAGTAGCAGCAGCAGCAGCCCCTCTACTCTTCCTTGCAACTAGCTTCCCATGTTTTCCTGCAGTGTGGGTCTGTGCTGTCTCTGGATCACACAGCCACTGGCTAGGGTCTCAGCCCTCCTCACAAGGACATTTGGGGACATTTTATCAGTAGCAAGCGAGGCCACTGGGGTAACTGGCCTTTTTCAGTCTTTAGTCTTGCTCAGCTGGTGGGGAGAAGTAGGCAGGCTTTTTCATTGAGCTATCCAGGAAGCCAGGACCTAGAGGGTGGCTAGGAGGGAGGGACGAGGCCAGTTGGACTTGCCTGGCAGGGCCTAGGGCCTCTACCCCTACAACAACCTCCACAAGCACTTCAGGGGCCTGCTCTCAGACCAAGGCTTTGACCTCATGAACAAGTAAGTCCCAGTGTAGCCCCGGGAGCAGAGGATGGAGGTCATGTCTCTGTAGCCACAGAAGACCCCAGCTCTAGTGCTGGCTTCCCAGTCCCAGACCCACCTGCTGGCTCACCACCTTCCAGAACCTAATACAGGGCCAGAAATACAGAGATGCTTCCTCAGAGTTTGTCAGTTACCCCATGGATCAATAACAAGGGCGGGTCCACTGGGCCATCCCTTCTCTCCTAGGCCACAGATGGATGACTGTTCTTTATGGTGAGAGTGATGTGAATGTGAGCAGAAATACAGAGTCTGAGAGCGTGGAGTTCCCAGACCCAAGAGGTCTCTTTCATTGCACAGATGGTTCCTATCTAAGGTCCACATTGTTGCAGGGGTCTGCCCAAGGTCAGCCATGTCTTCCAGGAAGCTGAATTCAGCAGACACCACTCAGTCTTTTTATTTATTTGTTTTGTTTTTTGAGACAGGGTCATGCTCTGTCACCCAGGTTGGAGTGCAGTGGTGTGATCATAGCTCACTGCAGCCTCAACCTCCCGAGTTCAAGTGATCCTCCTGCCTCAGCCTCCCCAGTAGCTGGGACTACAGGCATGCAACACCATGCCTGGCTAATTTTTGCATTTTTTGTAGAGACAGGGTCTCGCCATGTTGCCCAGGCTGGCCTTGGCCTCGAACTCCTGAGCTCAAACAATCCACCCTCCTCGGTCTCCCAAAGTGCTAGGACTACAGGTATGAGCCATGGGGCCTGGCCTGCTCAGTCTTTCACTGCTCTCAGCTGCAGTTGACCCTGCTGACCATTTCTTCTCCCCAAAACACTCTCTGCTGATCGTTTCTTCTCCACAAAACACTCTTCTCTGGGCTCCTATGACTTGACACTGTTAAATTTTTCCCTCACCTTCTCTGTTGTTTTTGCAGCTTCATCTCCCTTCTACAGCCCTTAGATGCTCTGCTCCCCGAGGCCCTCTGCTCCTCTCCTAGTAGACAGTCTCCCTGGGTGATCTCACCCACCCCATTGGCTTTAGTTATCACCTCTATGCACATGACTCATACATGCCTGTCTCCAGCCCAGATAGCTCCTCAGGCTGTTGACCCACCCATTTATTTTCACCCAGGCACCATTCTAGGCCCTGGGGATGAAGGGATGAGCTAGACAGGAGGTGTGTGTTAGCAGGGCAGGGGGCTGGTGGGGAGCGAGGTGTGGAAAGACATGCAATAAACAGGCAGAAAATATAAGTGCTAAAATGAGCATAAACCAGGGTGATGTGGTGGAGGACAGGAGCTGCTTTATGTTGGCTGGTCAAGGTGTTGCCAAAGGGGCGATATTTAAAAGGGGCAGCTGGTAGGAGATGAGGTCAGAGGGGTGGCAGCAGATCATGCGGGGCCTTGTAAGCTAGGAGAGTTTTGAATCTTATTCAGAGTGAAGTGGGAGCTGTTGGAAAACTGTATTTATTTATTTATGTCAGAGTCTGGCTTTGTCACCCAGGCTGGAGTGCAGTGGCGTGCTCTGGGTTCACTGTAACCTCCGCCTTTTGGGCTCAAGCCATCCTTCCACCTCAGCCTCTGGAGTAGCTGGGACTATAGGCATGCACCATCACACCCAGCTAATTTTTGTATTTTTTTGTGGAGATGGGGTTTCGCCATGTTGCCCAGGCTGGTCTTGAACTCCTGAGCTCAAGTGATCCTCCTGCCTCAGCCTTCTGAAGTGTTGGAATTACAGGTGTGCGCCACCACACCCAGCTGAAAACTTTAAATGGAGGGGAAGAAATGCTGATCTTTCTCCAGTACCTATTTGAGCCTTGCAAGAGAAGTTATTTCCTATTGTTTGCCAGCCTACTGTGCTCTGAACATGAGTGGGAAGGAAGCAGGTAAATCTTCAAGGAGCTTCCAGCCGTAGGCAATAAGAGGCACAAACAAATCTGGAGTCGGGAGATGGCTTCAAGGAGAGATTTTGCACTCAGTTGACCAGGGAAGACTTCCTGGAGGAGGTAGCTTTTGAAAAGGACCTCAGGAAGCAGAGAGAGGGGCTGGGTATGGTGGCTCACACCTGTATCCCAGCACTTTGGGAAGCCCAGGTAGGCAAACTGCTTGAGCCCAGAAGTTCGAGATTAGCCTGTGCAACATGATAAGACCCCATCTCTAAAAAACAAAAGAAAAATTTAGAAAGCAGACAGGAGTAGCATAGATATCTATGAAGGGAAATGGAAAAGATTGCTCTTCCAGGCAGACGAAACAGCATGAACTAAGACACGAATGTCCTAAATATGTGTAGAGGAGACAAGGGAGAGAACACAGAACCCGTAGGAGAGTGAAGGTCTGGCCTGTTAAGAGAAAGGCCCTAGACCTTGCCATTGATATGTGAGCCTCCGCTTCCTTATTGGTTTTATGAAATAATTGGTTAAGCACTGGGGAAGAGAACAAGGGATAATTCAAAGCTTGGGCTGTGTGAGGAAGAACAGGATAAGGCCTGCTACAGAAGAAGTGCTGGCCAGGCGCGATGCCTCACCCCTGTAATCCCAGCACTTTGGGAGGCCATGGCAGGCAGATTACTTGAGGTCAGGAGTTTGAGACCAGCCTGGCCAACATGGTGAAACCCTGTCTCTACAAAAATGCAAAAATTAGCCGGATGTGGTGGGATACACTTGTAATCTCAGCTGCTTGGGAGGCTGAGGTGCTGAGGTTGAGCTGCTTGGGAGGCTGCTTGGGAGGTTGAGAATCGCTTGAACCTGGGAGGCAGAGGTTGCAGTGAGTGGAGATCAAGCCACTGCACTTCAGCCTGGGCAACAGAGTAAGACTCCGTTTCAAGCAAAAAAAAAAAAAAAAAAAAAAAAAAGGCACGCAGGAGGGCTGCAGTAAGTGAAGTGGCTTGAGTTTGGGGTCCCTGTGGGACATCGAGGAGGGATGACCAAAGGATATTTGGGGCCAGAAGGGGGTCAAAGAAAGGAAAAACTGTTAGTATTCTTTTTTTATTCATTCTTTGGGTAAATCTCAGCTTCTGCAAGTATTAAGCCTAAAATATACCGCTATGAACAAAACTATATCCCTGCCTCGGAAATGCATTATCTTGTGGGAAGACAGACCACAGGCATTGGACTGCAGGATAATGAGATGTGTATTACAAATCATAAACACAAGGCACTGTGCAGGCTCAGAGAGAGGCTGGCTCCACTTGGGCACAAGGAGGAGGACAAGTTTCAGTAAAGAGGAGACAGTTAAACTTGGTCTTGAGATTGAAGTTGGAGTTGGATGGTGGGTGAGAGGGAAGGACACCCCATACACAGGGCACTGGGCTTCATGGCACGAGTTTCCCCTTCCTTCCAGAACTCAAGTCCAGCAAGGATAGAGGGGTAGGATGACCAAATGAGCCCAGTCCAGGAGAGTCCAGTATGATGTATACATTACAAGGCCAGGGGGATGGAGAGAAGGGAAGTGATCCGTTCCCTCCCTACTTAGCAGGAAACTTCCAGAGAGGGCGGGGGAAGTGAGCAGAAAGGCATTCCAGGCAGAGGGAATAGCCTGTGCAAAGACTCAAGGAAGTGAGAGAACTGCAGAGTGTTTGCTGTCAGAGGTCTCAGTCAAGAGGTGGACTGGAGGTGGGGCCTTTTGTTCAGTCCAGGTGAACAGGAGAATGAGAGGAAATGACTGGGCTGTGTGATCTCTGGATAGTAAGCAACAGGAAATGTAGATAAAGGATTTGGGGCTGGGCATGATGGTTCACAACTGTAATCTGGTACTTTGGGAGGCTGAGCCAGGAAGATCACTTGAGCCTAAGAGTTCAAGCCCAGCCTGGGCAACATAGGGAGACCCCATCTCTATAATTTTTTTTTTAATTAGCCAGGCATGATGGTGCACCTGTAGTTGTAGCAACTTGGGAGGCTGAGGCAGGAGGAAGGCTTGAGCCCAGGAGGTCGAGGCTGCAGTGAGCCATGATTGTGCCACTGTACTCTGGCTTAGGCAACAGAGGAGGAGGAGGAGAGAAAGAGAGAGAGAGAGAGAGAGAGAGAGAGAGAGAGAGAGAGAGAGAGAGAGACTGTCTTAAATAAATAAATAAATAGGATTTGAAGTGTATTGAAGGGAAGAGTTCTCCAAGGTTCAATCCTGTGGAATAGGTATCATTGGCCCCACCTTCTCTTCACTTGCTAATTCCTTGTTTGTTTTTAACTCAGGATATGGTATGCATTTCCACTTATTAATTCTATTTGTCCTCCCACACTCAGCTTCAAAGCCACTCTCAGAGTGAAGCCTCAGGGTTGCAGCAGGCTACCTGTCCCCCTACTTTCCTTCCCATGGCTCCCTGCATGCCCCACTGTTATCCTCATCACATCTGTGGTCCCCAAGGCAGGATCATTTTCCCAGGGCCACTGTAAGTCCTCCTAAGAGCAGAGTCTACATCTGCGTTGCTCATGACAACATGTGGCAGGCTTTAAGTATATTGTAGTTGAATAGATGAGGAAACAGACTCAGAGAGGTTGAGCAACTTGCCTAAGGTCACAGAGCTAGTAAATGGCTGGGCTGAGATGCAATTCAATCTAAGTGACTCCATAGCTGTACCTAGCTCCAAAGCGTGTGCTCTGAATCACAGCTGTATTGTGTCTCCCAGAAGAGAAAGCAGATGGTGAATAACAAGGTTGTATCCTGTAAACACTAACAAATTCGGTGTTTGGTTTCAAGAAAATGAATTCCTGTTGTTAGTAGCTTGTTTATCCAGTTTAGAGAAGATAGCTTTTCCTCTGTCCTGGAAATATTCACTCCATCAGCTCAAAGTGTTCTGTGGGGACCCAGGTGTGCAGCATCTGGGGGAGAAGAGAGGAGACAGGTTGGGCTCCAGTTAGTGGGGGATGCAGTTCTAAAGGCTGCTTGCAAAATGTGGTCAGCCCTGCCAGTCGACTCCCAGGATTGCTCACCTGGTGTGGAAACTCAGATGAGAGCTGGGGGGAGATTTGAAAATGCCAGAAGCATATAGTGTGAAATGGGCCTGAGAGCCTCTGGACACTTTTTGTGCCTCATCACGAATTCCTGCTCCAAGCAGGAGCCAGTAGACGGAGCCCTGGTAGGAGTCTGAACACTTGGTCTCAGCCTGTAACACACTGTGTTACCTTGAGCAAGTGTCTTGCCCTCTCTGAGCCCATTTCCCTGTCAGCATCATGAGGGAGTCAGACTAGATGATTCCTTAGAGTCCTTCCCATCTGACACCCTGATATCCTTCTGAAATCCCAGGGCTAACCCTATTGCTACCCCTCACACTACCACCATGTGGCAGAGCTGCAGCATCACCTGGGAGCTTGTCAGAACTGCAGACATGGCCAGGCGCAGTGGCTCATGCCTGTAATGCTAGCACTTTGGGAGGCCGAGGTGAGTGAATCACTTGAGGCCAAGAGTTCCACACCAGCCTGGCCAACATGGTGAAACCTGTCTCTACTAAAAATGCAAAAACTAGCTGGGCATGGTAGCATACCTGTAGTTCCAGCTACTCAAGAGACTGAGGCAAAAGAATCACTTGAACCTGGGAGGTGGAGGTTGTAGTGAGCCAAGATCACATCATTTGTACTCCAACCTGGGTGACAGAGAGAAACACTGTCTCAAAATAGATTTTGAAAAAAAACCCTGCAGACCCACAGAATCAGAATTCACATTTTTTTTAGGATGGAGTTTCGCTCTTGTTGTCCAGTCTGGAGGGCAATGGCGCGATCTCTGCTCACCGCAACCTCCACCTCCCAGGTTGAAGTGATTCTCCTGCCTCAGCCTCCCAAGTAGCTGGGATTACAGGCATGTGCCACCATGCCTGGCTAATTTTGTATTTTTACTAGAGACAGAGTTTCTCCACGTTGGTGAGGCTGGTCTCGAACTCCCAACCTCAGGTAATCCGCCAGCCTCAGCCTCCCAGAGTGCTGGGATTATAGGTGTGAGCCACTGCACCCAGCCAGAAGCTGCATCTTTAATAGGATCCCTAGGTAATACATGCGCACATTCAAGTGTGAGAAGCGCTGCAGTCATCACTTCCCTCCCCTTCCTTTAGGCTGTGCCGAGCTCTGTCACCAGGCCTGTCAGAGAGAGGTCCTGTTCAGGCGACAGTGATGGAGCCTGGCACATCGCAGGTACCCAGTACAGATTTCTTAGATGTGTGGGGTAAGTATTTGTGGAAAGAAGGAAGTGGAACTGACTTTACCCAGCATCTTTTATGGATGATGGAGCAGGGAATTGGGCAAGCCCAGATTCCAATCCTAGATCCACAGTGTCCTAGCTCCAGGGCCTTAGGAAAGCCATTTCTCTGAGCCTCACTTTCCTCCCCTGGGAAGTGGGAATAATTAATAATAATGATGATGATAATAATAGAGCCAACTTCAGAGGGTTGCAGTCAGACTTAAATAAATTAATACATGAGAAGCTTAGAACAGTGTCTGGCACATAGTAAACTCTCAGTAAATACTGGCCACTACTTTACTACTGGGACCATTCCAGCCCCTCCCCATCCCCATGCCCACAAAGCACCTCCCCCCCACACTGTCCCAACTCCCTCCCTGGAAATGCAGTTCCCTGGGGACAGAGTCCTGGCGTGAGCCCTAGGGGGCAGTATCACCCCATTGAGAGCCACTGGTTCTAGAGCAGCACTGTCCAACAGAAATATAATGTGAGTGACAAATGTGATTTTTTTCAATTTAGGAAATCTCAAAGTAGTGACATTTTTAAAAAGTGAAAATAGGCTGGACCATGGTGGCTCACGCCTGTAAGCCCAGCACTTTGAGAGGATGAGGTGGGTGGGTCACCTGAGGTCAGGCGTTTGAGTCCAGCCTGGCCAACATGATGAAACCCCCTCTCTAATAAAAATACAAAAACTAGCCAGGCGTGGTGGTGGCATGCACCCATAATTTCAACTACTCAGGAGGCTGAAGCAGGAGAATTGCTTGAAGCAGGGAGGAAGAGGTTGCAGTGAGTGGAGATTGCGTCACTGCCCTCCAGCCTGGGTGACAGCAAGACTCTGTCTCAAAAAAAAAAGAAAAGAAAAAATAAAATTTTATTCATATATTTTATTAACCTGCTATATCCAAAATATTACCATTTCAGCGTAACTGATACATTTATGAGTGAGATATTTTACATTGTTTTTTTTTTTTTTTTGAACCAGGTACATCTCAGAAGCTACATTTCAAACACCAAATGGCCACACATGGCCAATAGTGGCAATTTTATTTCTGAGCTTTGGCTCTTAATCCCAGCTGCGCCATATATTACCTGTGGCTGGGAGCCAGTCATTTTACCTCTCTGGACCTCAGTTTCTTTGTCTGTAAAATGGGTGCACTAATTCATTCCCCCCACCCCCAATGAGTAGTAATAAGGATAGTAATAAGGGTAATTGATGAGTTTTGTTTGTTTGTTTCTTTCTGTTTGAGACACCATGCCTGGCTTGGTGTGTGGTTTGGTTTTTTTTTTTTTTTTTGAGTTGGAGTTTCACTCTTGTTGCCCAGGCTGGAGTGCAATGGCGTGATCTCGGCTCACTGCAACCTCTGCCTCCTGGGTTCAAGCGATTTTCCTGCCCCCAGCCTCCCAAGTAGCTGGCATTACAGGCATATGCCACCACGCCCAGCTACTTTCGTATTTTTAGTAGAGACAGGGTTTATACCATGTTAGTCAGGCTGGTCTTGAACTCCTTACCTCAGGTGATCCACCTTGACCTCCCAAAGTGCTGGGATTACAGGCATGAGCCACCATGCCTGGCCACCTGGCTAATATTTGTATTTTTTGTAGAGATGGAGTTTCACCATGTTGTCCAGCCTGGTCTTGAACTCCTGGGCTCAAGCAATCTGCCCACCTCTACCTCCCAAAGTACTGGGATTACAGGGTGAGCCACCGTGCCTGGCCAGATGATAAGAATTAAAACCTCTTTACCCACTTTCCCACAGCATGGGAGAATACGTGAGTTGTTAACTTCAAAGGCTCTTGCCTTTTAACAGTGTGTTTGGTTGTTTGAGGTGGTCTCTTGCCTGTTGAAGTCTTGTAGAAATCCAGGGCAAGGCTGAAAGCAGGAAGGCATTGGAGCCTCATAGGTTCCTAACTATTGCAAAGGCCTTGAAAACAGGTTTCACCTGTCTTTGATTTTTTTTAAGATAGCCAAACTGTCAGTAATGAAGATAACTAGATATCATCCAGACCAGTGGTTTTTCATCTTGGTTTCACCTTAGAAGCACTTGAGAAGTTTTCAAAAATCAGTGCCTGGCCTCTGTCCCCTGGAGGGTGAGGCCTAGATATCTGTCTTTTGTTTTGTTTCGTTTTGTTTTTGTTTTTGAGACAGAGTCTTACTCTGTCATCCAGGCTGGAGTGCAGTGGTGTGATCTCGGCTCACTGCAACCTCCACCTCACGGGCTCAAGCGATTCTCCTGCCTCTGCCACCCAAGCAGCTGGGATTACAGGCACCGCCACCATGCCCAGCTAATTTTTATATTTTTAGTAGAGATGGGTTTCACCATGTTGGCCAGGCTGGTCTTGAACTCCTGACGTCGTGATCCACCCACCTTGGCCTCCCAAAGTGCTGGTACTACAGGCATGAGCCACCGCACCCAGCCCTGTTGTTGTAGTTATTTTTTAGACACAGGGTCTTGCTCTGTCACTCACCCTCATAGCTTAGCTCTCACATATCAGTGAGAACATACAATGTTTCGTTTTCCATTCCTGAGTTAACTCACTTAGAATAATAATCTCTGATATCATCCAGGTCGCTGCAAATGCTGTTAATTCATTCCTTTTTATGGCTGAGTAGTATTCCATCGTATAAATATATCACGGTTTCTTTATCCACTCGTGGATTGATGGGCATTTGGGTTGGTTCCATGATTTTGCAATTGGAATTGTGCTGCTATAAACGTGTGTGTACCAATATCTTTTTTGTACAACGACTTCTTTTCCTCTGGATAGATACCCTAGGCTGGGTATTTCTGCTGATCTTGGCTGGGCTCTCGCAGGTGAGAGGCCCTATTCTAGGCTGGGTTTGGCTGGAGCAGCTCTGCTCCATGCCTTTGTCTCTCCCTGCAGGGACCAGTGGGCTAGCCCAGGCATATTCTTCTCATGGCAGTGGCAGAGTACAAGCAGAAAGATGCGCAGCCTCTAGAGGACTACATTTGGCACTGGCTCACTGTCACCTCTGCTTCATTCTGTCGGCCATAGCGAGTCCATGCTGAACCCAGAATCAAGGGACACACACACACAAAATACTCTTTTTGATGGGGGCAGGGAGAGGCGGCACAGGGTAGTAGAAGCATTGAGCTGAGCTAAGAGGGACACCAAACTGTCATGTGATCTTGGGCAAGTCACTCACCTCTCTGTCACTCATGTGACAGTCATGTGACATTGGTGCTGTTATTATTCCCATTTTCCACATGAAAAAACTGAGTGCAGCCAGGTGCGGTGGCTTACGCCTGTAATCTCAGCACTTTGGGAGGTCGAGGTGGGTGGATCACTTGAGGTCAGGAGTTTGAGACCAGCCTGGCCAACATGGTGAAACCCCGTCTCTACTAAAAATACAAAAATTAGCCAGGCATGGTGGCATGCATCTGTAATCCCAGCTACTTGAGAGGCTGAGGCAGGAGAATCGCTTGAACCCGGGAGATGGAAGTTGCAGTGAGCCAAGATTGCACCACGGCACTCCAGCCTGGTTGACAGAGCATGACTCCATCTCAAAAAAAAAAAAAAAAAGAAAGAAAGAAAGAAAAAACTGAGTGCAAAGAGGTTCAGTAATGACTGCAAGTTCTTTCTGTAATCAGCGGAGCTGGTGCCTGAGTTTCTTAGGCGCTTAACCACTACTTTTTTATTTGGAGGGGGCAAAACTTCTACAAAAGCAAAAGTGCCCCAAACACAGGTGTGCAGCCAGATACATTTTCACAAAGGGAGCACACCCAGCTCAAGAAACAGAACATGACCTGCACCCAGAAGCCCACCTCATATCCTCATGGGAAAGACAATAGCCTGGCGTTTCTCAGTGTAAGTCAGTTTTGCCTGTTCTTGAACTTTACGAAGTTTAAATCACACATGACACCTGGCTTCTTCTGTTCAACATATGTCTATTAGATTTGTCCACCTGTTTGTATGTAGCTGGTAATCATTCTTATTGGTGAAGAGTGATTCATACAATCACTCTCTATTGTATGATTATGTCACAATTATTTATTCATTCTATTGTTTGTTGTTGCAGTTTTTTTTTCTTTTTTTTTTTGACAGAGTCTCGCTCTGTCGCCCAGGCTCCTCTGCCTCCTGGGTTCAAGTGATTCTCCTGCCTCATCCTCCTGAGTAGCTGGGATTACAGGTGTGCATCACCACACCCAGCTAATTGTTGTATTTTTAGTAGAAACAGGGTTTTGCCATGTTGGTCAGGCTGGTCTCAAACTCCTGACCTTGTGATCTACCCGCCTCAGGCTCCCAAAGTGCTGGGATTACAGGTGTGAGCCACCACGCCCGGCCTGTTGTTGTAGTTATTTTTTAGAAATAGGGTCTTGCTGTCACCCAGGCTGGGAGTACAGTGTCATTATTGTAGCTCACTGTAACCTCAAACTCTTGGGCTCCAGAGATCCTCTTGCCTCAGCCTCCCAGGTAACTGGGACTACAGGTGGGTGCTGCCACATCTGGCTAATTTTTTCTTTTTATTTTCTTGGTACATGAATATTCACAGCCACTTTTGTAATAGCCCATCAAGTAAATGGATAAACACATTTTGGTATATCCATATAATGGAATACTACTCAGTAATAAAAGAGAACATGCGGCCGGGCGTGGTGGCTCGCCCCTGTAATCCAAGCACTTTGGAGGCCAAGGCAGGCGGATCACCTGAGGTCAGGAGTTCAAGACCAGCCTGACCAACATGGTGAAACCCCGTCTTTAAAAAAAAAAGAGAGGACATGCAATAACATGAAAGAAACTCAAAATAGTTATGCTGAATGAAAAAAGCCTGGCAAAAATGAGTAGATCTCTGATATTACTTATATAAAATTATATAAAATCCAAACCAATCTATACGGACTGCATTAGTGTGTTCTCAAGCTGTTAATAATGACATACCCGTTGAGACTGGGTAATTTATAAAGAAAAGAGGTTGAATTGACTCATAGTTCCATATGGCTGGGGAGGCCTCTCAATCATGGTAAAAGGCAAAGGAGGAGCAAAGTCATGTCTTACATGGCAGCAGGCAAGTGCTAATATTTTTAAACACGTTTTTCTAGAGACCGGGTCTCCCTGTGTTGCCCAGGCTGGTCTCAAACTCCTAGCCTCAAACAGTCCTCCTGCCTCAGCCTCCCAAAGTGCTGGGATTATAGGTGTGAGCCACTGTGCCTTGCCCCATTCTTCTGTAGACGTTTGTTTAGATAGTTTGCAGTTTGGGGTTGTTATGAATAGTGTTGCTATGAACAATTCTTGCATGTATCTTTTGGTCGCTGTACATGCATGTTTTTCTCGGGTGTACAGCTAGGAGTGGAAGTACTGGGCTGGAAGTTTGGCGACTTTTTACTTTCTGTGTTTCACAGAGTTTTTTTTTGTTTTTAAAGACAGGGGATCACTCTGTCACCCAGGCTAGAGTGCAGTGGCACCATCACAGCTCACTGTAACCTCAAATTCTTGGGCTCAAGCAGTTCTTCTGCCTCAGCCTCCCTAGTAGCTAAGACTACAGATGCATGCCACCATGCCTGGCTAATTGTTAATTATTTTGGAGAGATGAGGTCTCACTATGTCGGTCGTGCTGGTCTCAAACTCCCGGCCTCAAGTGATCTCACTTCATCCTCCCAAAGCACTGAGATTACAGGCGTGAGCCACCATGCCCTGCCCATTTTCCAGATTTTATGATTAGAGAAACTGAGGTGCAACACTGATTTGCTTAAACCTCAAGATACTGATTAGATATTAAAACTGGCACTCAGATATAGGTAGAAAGAGAGAAAAAGATAGGGAGAGACGCATACACATATACACACACCCATACCCATGTTAAAAAGTTTCAGATTTGGCTGGGCACGGTGGCTCATGCCTGTAATCCCAGCACTTTGGGAGGCCGAGGTGGGTGGATCACCTGAGGTCAGGAGTTCAAGACCAGCCTGGCCAACATGGTGAAATCCCGTCTCTACTAAAAATACAAAAAATAGCCAGACGTGGTGGTGCATGCCTGTAATCCCAGCTACTCTGGAGGCTGATACAGGAAAATCACTTGAACCTGGGAGGTGGAGGTTCCATTGAGCCGAAATCATGCCACTGTACTCCAACCTGGGCAATAGAGTGAGACTCTGTCAGGAAGGAGGGAGGGAGGGAAAGAGAGAAAGAAAGAAAGGAAAGAAAGAGAAAGAAAGAAAGAGAACGAAAGAAAGAGAAAGAAAGAAAAAGAAAGAAACATTCCAGATTCTTCCCCACACATATTCTATCCAACCCTCATTATATCTCTGGGAGGTAGACTTGATAGCCTGATCTTTGCGGAGGAGAAAACTGAAGCTGTAGGAGGTCCCATGCAGGAGGGAGAATGAGATGAGACAACAGCTGTGGGTGCATTTTGTAAAATATAAAGCCCTGTCCAGATTTGCGCAGTGATTTCTCCATGCAGAGCTCACTCATCAGTACTACACAGCTTCTTCAGAAAGAACAGCCACAAATTACTCTGTGGGGGATGTATTCTACTGTAACAAATCTTTTTATCACAGAGCCTTATTTTTTTCCTCCAAAAAGATGAGACTGGCTTCTAAGGACACATTAAATCCATACATCCTTTTTGTTTCTGGCAAGGTTTTGTGACTCACTTAAAGACCCCTCAGAAACTGGAGGTGACAGATCTTCCTGTAGGGTGAATGAGCCTTGGGTAGAAAGCTTTTGTAAGAGGCCAGCTTTTGCTGGCTTGGTGGGGTAGCTCATGCCTATAATCCTAGCACTTTGGAAGGTTGAGGCGGACGGATCCCCCAGTAATTTAGGAGGCCGAGGTGGGTGGATCCCTTGAGGCCAGGAGTACGAAACCAGCCTGGCCAACGTGGTGAAACCCCATGTCTGCCAAAAATACAGAAATTAGTCAGGCGTGGTGGTGCACACCTGTAATCTCGGCTACACGGGAGGCTGAGGCAGGAGAATCGCTTGAACCTGGGAGGCAGAGGTTGCAGTGAGCTGAGATTGTGTCACTGCACTCCAGCCTGGGCAACAGAGTGAGACTCTGTCTCAAAAAAAATCACACCTGCTGTGTGCCGCCACTGTGCTAGGCATGTTCTCCCTACTTCATTGAAGCCACATCACAATTCTGGGTGAAAGATGTCATTACCCCAATTTAAAGATGAGGAAGAAGGGCCCAGGAGATGAAAGGACTTGGACACCACAGTAGGGCTTGACTGGTGGGAAGGAATGGAAAGTCCCCTGTGTTGGCAGGGCTCAGTGGCTCAGCCGGTAATCCCAGCACTTTGAGAGGCTGATCCAGGAGGATCACGTGAGCACAGGAATTCCATACCAGCTTGCGCAACACACGGAAACCCCATCTCTATAAAAAAAATTGAAAATTTGCCAGGCATGGTGACTTATGCCTGTAGTCCCAACTACTTGGAGGGCTGAGGTGGATCACTTGAACCTGGGAGATCGAGGCTGCAGTGAGCCATGATCGTGCCACTGCACTCCAACCCAGATGACAGAGGAAGTCCCTGTCTCTAAAAATGAAAAAGAAGAAGAAAATCTCCTGTCTTCTATCATTTCTCAGAGCCTGCTGTGTCCATGTGAACTGGCTTAGCTGGGAAAACATGAGTTGGTACAAATGAGGTTTCCTGGATAGAAGGTCATTCATGGACATACAGGGATGGGTAGGAGTATTCCTTGGCCTGAAAGCCTCCTTCCTTCTTCTCTCCCAGGACAGCTGGTTCCTCTCCCTCAGCTTCTTTCTCTGTCTGCTCCATTCTCCTGCCTCTCTCTGCAGACCTGTTTTTGTTTGCCTTTGGCTTTTCTATTTTCCTAAAACCTTCCTTGGCTTTGTCAAAGGCTGTGGCCTGACTCCAACCTCAGGACCCTTGGCCTGCAGATTTCTCTTCTCCCATGTTCTGTCCAGCCCAGCTGCCCATGTCTCCATTCTAAATTCCCAAGAGAGAATCTTATTGGCTCATCTTGGGTCACATACCCACCCTGGTCCAATCAGCTGTGATCAAAGGTGGTCTCTGGAACAGGCTGGGATTGGGACATAAGTCTGTCTGTCTGCTTTTTTCTTTCTGCCCCTCTTAGAGATGCCAGAGCTGGGAAATGCATGGTGTGGCTGGAGTCCATGTGATCTGGACTTCAGGGGAGATGCTGGTGGCCTGGAAGTGGAGCTGGGTCAAGAAAGGTCCTTGCTTCTGCTGCTGCGTGTCATGGTCCCTGGGAAAATGGATGGGCAGGGAGGAAGCTCCTTGGTATGTCTGGGTTTCTGACGATGGCAGACCTCTCACCAAAGCGGGCAGTGACACTTTGTTTCTGGTGAGGGCAGTGATCTTGTTGCCTGGAGACTTGGATTTTGTCAGATGCACCATAGAGAAACCAGAGAAGTCACATTTGTGGTCACCATTTTCTACAAGGCCAGGTGTGGTGGCTCAGGCCTATAATCCCAACACCTTGGGAGGCCAAGGTGAGAGGATTACTTGAGGCCAGGAATTTGAGACCAGCCTAGGTGACATAGGGAGACCCTATCCATAAATAAAGAAATAAATAAACAGAAACCATTTACTATGTTGAGCATTTGGTATCCATGATATTGACAGTTCTCCCTAAACTCCTGTGAGATTTGGATTGTTATCTCCATCACTGAGGCTGTATAGGCTCAGAGAGGTGAGTGATTTGCTCAGTGGCCACAGCAAGAAAGTGAAGCAACAGGAATTGGGACCTGAGAATGCCTACTGTCAGCCACTGTTCTCCTTCTCTTCATTAGCATCATTACATTTGTTCAGGACTCTACAACACAACACATACATGATCTTGCTGGAGCTACTCAATACTCCTCTGGGACAGCAGAGCCAGGCTTGTGTTCCCATTTCGCCAAGGACGTAACTAAGGGTCAAAGAGGTTGTGCTTTGCCCACAGTTACCCAGCTGGTCAGTGGCAGAGCTGGAACCAGAATGCAGATCTTCTGCACTAAAAATTATCAATAGGTATTAATGTATCAATATGTTATTGTCGGTAATAGGGTTCTTTTTCATAATATACAAAATAGATTGAGAAAAAGTGCATATACTACCCGACATGGTGGCTCATGCCTTTAATCCTAGCACTTTGGGAGGCCAAGGTGGGCAGATCACCTAAGGTCAGGAGCTCGAGACCAGCCTGGCCAACATGGTGAGACCCTGCCTCTACTAAAAATACAAAATTTTCTGGGCGTGGTTGTGCGTGCCTGTAGTCCCAGTTACTCAGGAGGCTGAGGTGGGAGGATCACTTGAACCCGGAAAGCAGAGGTTGCAGTGAGCGAAGATTGCATCACTGCACTCCAGGCTGGCTGACAGAGCAAGACTCCATCTCTAAAAAAAAAAAAAAAGAAAGAAAAATTACAAATACATAATTCCCTACAAAGCAGTATGTATACACACACACACACACACACACACACACGCACGCACACACACACACAACAATAAATACTCATGTATTCTCCTTAAAAAATGGAACATCAGCCTGGGCATGGTGGCTGATGCCTATAATCCCAACACTTTGGGAGGCCAATTTGGGAGGATTCCTTGAGCCCAGAAGTTCAAAGTTGCAGTGAGCTATAATTGTGCCACTATACCTGAGTGACAGAGCAAGATCCTCTCTCTAAAAAAAAAAGACCAGGCATGGCGGCTCACACCTATAATCCCAGCACTTTGGGAGGCCAAGACAGGAGAATTGCTTGAGTCCAGGAGTTTGAAGACAAGCCTGAACAACATAGGGAGACCCCATCTCTACAAAAAAAAATTTAAAAATCAGTTGGGTGTGGTAGTGTGTATCTGTGGTCCCAGCTACTCAGGAGGCTGAGGTGGGAGGATCACTTGAGCCCAGGAGGTCAAGGCTGCAGTGAGCTGTGATCATGCCCCTTCACTCCAGCCTCGGTGACAGAGCAAGATCCTGTTTCAAAAAGGCCTTGTGTAGTGCCTCACGCCTGTAATCCCAACACTCTGGGAGGCTGAGACAGGCTGGCCAACATGGTGAAACCTCATCTATATGGAAAAAAAAAAAAAAGAAATACAAAAATTAGCCAGGCATGGTGCCACATGCCTGTAATCCCAGCTACTTGGGAGACTGAGGCGGGAGAATGGCTTGAACTCAGGAGCTGGAGGTTGCAGTGAGCCAAGATCATGAAAAGAACATAATTGAAACTTTTAAAACCCTTTATGATTATATTCCTTCTTCCTTTTCCCTCCAGTAGTAACCACTATCCTGAATTTTATATTTATAATTTCTTTGCTTTTCCTTATGGTTTTGCCACATATATTTATCTCCCTAACAGTTTGTTTCTTCTTGCATGTTTTTGACTTTGGCACTGGTCTTGTTTGTGATAATCTCCATTTTGGTGCATGTAGCTGTGGTTTACTCTGTTTTGCTTCTCTGTAGCACTCCATCGTGGGAATACGCCATATGCTACCATTCTGCTGTTGATGGACGTTTGGTTGTTTTTAGTTGTTTGCTATTTCATGCTACTAGGACCATTCTTGTTCCTGTCTGCTAGTGAACACAGAAGAGTTTCTCTGCCATGCATACCCAGGAGTGGAACTGCTGAATCACGAGGTAGTCATCACATCTTTAGTTTTATGAAATAATACCAAATTGTTTACTTATGAAGTTTCTCCAATTTTTACTCTACTAGTGGTAGAAAATTGCTCCACACTCTTTTTTTTTTTTATAAAGAGACAGGGTTGGTCTTGAACTCCTAGGCTCAAGCAATCTTCCTGCCTTAGCCTCCAAAGCTGCACACTCTTATTAATATGACATGATCAGATTTAAAATTTTGTACTTTTCTGCCAGGTAAAAATGATATCTTGTTGTCATTTTAATTTTTCTTTCTTTCTTTTTTCTTTTGTTTAAAATAGACAGTCTTGCTATGTTGCCCAGGCTGGTCTTGAACTCTTGGGCCCAAGGGATCCTCCCACCTGGGCCTCTCAAAGTGTTGGGATTACTGGCATAAGCCACCATACCCAGCCTTCATTGTCATTTTAATTTTTTGTTTTGTTTTGCTTTTGAGATGGAGTCTTGCTATTGTTGCCCAGGCCAGAGTGCAATGGCGTGATCTCGGCTCACTGTAACCTCTGCCTCCCGGATTCAAGCAATTCTCCTGCCTCAGCTTCCCAAGTAACTGGGATTACAGGAACCCACCATAATTTTTGTATTTTTAGTAGAGGCGAGGTTTCACCATGTGGCCAGGCTGGTCTCAAACTCCTGACCTCAGGTGATCCACCCACCTTGGCCTTCCAAATTGCTGGGATTACAGGCATAAGCCACCACACCTGGCCTGTATTTTTAATTTTATTATTTGAAGTGTAATGGGAAAGACATAGTTGCTTATAGAACTGCAGTCCATGTCTCCAAAGGTAGCTGGATTATGAGAAATTCTCCCACCTTTGTTCACAATGGGGAGGGAGAGCAGGTAGGAGAGGAGGGGACAGCCTCCGAATCATGTTACTTCTTGCAAAACTACAGCCTAGCCTTCCTGACCAAGGCTGCCCTGTGTCCCTGTGTCCCTGTCCTTCTTCCCAAGATGTCACCAAGGGCTGGAGGGCTTGCACACCCACCAGCCCCTCCAGCGTTTCTGAACCCACGCCTTTCACTGAAATGAGGTCACTGGAATGCTTGGAACTCAAGGGGTGACCGCATGAGTTTGTGGGGCAGGCACACCAGCCTTCCTTGGGAAATGACGCACCTCAGTCACCCAGACTGTCTGCAGGGGAGAAAGTTTCAAACGAGCCAACCAGAGTTCACATTTTCCATGTGAACCAAAATGAGAGCGAAACTTCAGCTGGAGGCAAGAGAGGGCAGGAGGGGTCATCAAACCAGCTCTACATGCATGCCTTAAGGCTTTCATCCTCAACTGAGGCAATGTACACAAGGGTAAAAATGTATTGAAAGCTTTGGACCTGGTTTTTCCACTTCCAGCCAGGTGGCCCTGGGCAGGTGACATCACCTCTCTGAGTATTGGTTGGGTCATTGGAAGTGGGGCCATGTTGCCAGCTTTACAGGTTAATGACTCTTAGCCCCAAAGCTAGCTCAGTGCCTGGAACATAGCAAGAGCTCTTTAAAAGATGTTGTTATAATATCTTTTAAATTGTGAGATATGTTTTGGAATTGGTGACTTAGGATTTTTTTTTTTTTAACTAGAGGCTTTATCTCCTCCAGGCAGATTTTTTTTTTTTTAATGAAGCACCCACAAGTTTGGGGAGCAGGAAGGAAAATACTGCATTACAGGTTTAGCTTCATAATGTTTTAAAAGTCAATCACCAGCCAGGCACAGTGGCTCTTGCCTGTAATCCTAACACTTTGGGAGGCTGAGGCAGGTGGATCACCTGAGATCGGGAGTTCGAGACCAGCCTGACCAACATGGAGAAAACCCATCTGTACCGAAAATACAAACATTAGCCGGGTGTGGTGGCGCATGCCTGTAATCTCAGCTACTCCTGAGGCAGGAGAATCACTTGAACCGGGGAGGCGAAGGTTGCAATGAGCCAAGATCGCGCCATTGCACACCAGCATGGGCAACAAGAGTGAAACTGCATCTCAAAAAAAAAATCAATCACCGGCCACAGAATTAATCTTCTCAACAGAGCCCTGAGCTGAGCTATGGGGAAGGAAAGTAGGATGATAATGATTCTGGACACCTCTCAGCTTTTTCCTAGGTACCAAGGTTGACCTTGCCAGAAGCAATGGAAGTTCCACGGCATCCCTGGAAGGCAGGTGGGTCAGCCACTGTTTAGGGGAAGAAATCTGAGACTCAGAAAAGGGAAGCACTATGGGAGGCTGAAGCAGGAAGATTGCTTGAGGCCAAGAAGTCAAGGCCAGCCTGGTCAACAAAGCGAGAACCTGTGTCTACAAAATTAGCCAGATGTGGTGGCATGCACCTGTAGTCCCAGCTGCTTGAGAGGCTGAAGTAGGAGGATCACTTGAGTCTGGGAGGTCGAGGCTGCAGTGAGCTATGATTGTGTCACTGCACTGCAGCCTGGGTGACAGAGTGAGACCCTGTCTAAAGAAAAAAAGAAGAAGGACAATAGAAAATGGAAGGGACTTGGCTAAAGTTATACAGAAAGGCTGGGACAGAGCAGAGATTAGAGCCCATTGCCCTAGTCCAAGCCAAACTCTTATTTGTGCCCTGCTGTCTCCCACCTCTGGCACCAGCCGCCTCCTAAGCCTTATCTACACTGCCCTCCACACTCCAGCTAGCTGGTCTTTTTGCCTTCCTCCAGCCATGGCTTGCACTTTCTGACTTCTGGGCCTTTGCTCCTACCTCTTCAGCCACCAGGAATGCCATTTCTCCCAACTCTGACTGTGAAACGCTTCCCCTTAATATAGCTACCCATTGGAACAAAATGAGGCCTTTAAGAATGATGTGGTACTGGCCAGGCACAGTGGCTATAATCTCAGCATTTTGGGAGGCCAAGGCAAGAGGACTGCTTGAGCCCAGCAGTTGGAGGCCACCCAGAAAAAGCGAGACATCCGTCTACAAACATTTTTGAAAATTAGTCAGGTGTGGTAGTGGATGCCTGTAATCCTACTTAGGAGACTGAGACAGGAGGATAACTTAAGCCCTACTTGGGAGGCTGAGACAGGAAGATAACTTGAGCTCAGAAGTTTGAGGCTACAGTGAGCCATGATCATATCATTGCACTGTAGCCTGGGTGATGGAAATACCCTGTCTCAAAAAATTGATGTAGGAGTGATAGAACATTGTCTAAAATATATGAAGTTGAAATACACTGTAAAACAAATTCATACATAATCATAATGATAACTTTTTTTTTTTGGAGACAAAGTCTTGCTCTGTTGTCCAGGCTGGAGTGCAATGGCTCAATATCAGCTCACTGCAACTTCTGCCTCCAGGGTTCAAACGATTCTCCTACTTCAGCCTCCCGTGTAGCTGGGACTACAGGTGCCTGCCACCATGCCTGGGTAATTTTTGTGTTTTTAGTAGAGATGGGGTTTCACCATGTTGGCCAGGCTGGTCTCAAACTCCTGACCTCAGGTGATCCACCTGCCTTGGCCTCCCAAAGTGCTGGAATTACAGGCATGAGCCACTGTGCCCAGCTGATAACTTTTTATAAAGAGAGAGAGAGAGAGAGAGAATGTGTGCGTGTGTGTGTGTGTGTGTGTGTGTGTGTGTGTGTGTGTGTGTATACACATTCTGCCTTACTGGCTCCTTCCTGGGCCTTTAATGAAGCAACCTGTCTGCTTCCCTTGCAAGGCTGTGAATGCTCCCAGGACAGGGCAGGACCTGTTGCTGAGTTAACCTGGAAGAAATAAAATGCAAACATAGTGGAGTTGTAGCATTCCATGCAGGGCATGGGGAGTGGGTATAAGTGGTCTCAGCATTCTTCTTGCCAACCCCAGAGCACCCAAGGGCTGCCTGCCAGGCCCCATGACTTCAGCTGGGGTCATACCAGACGTGGGCTTATACTGGTTCTGCCCTGTGGCTCACCTCACCCTGATCATCCAAGGGCCCCTAGCCCCAGGAACCTCAAGGCTTACCCACATGCCAAATACTGAAACCCAGAGGCACACAAAGGAGACAAGGAAATTAGGCTTCAAGATTTCTGGGGTGGGGCCAGGCATGGTGGCTCGTGACTGTAATCCCAGCACTTTGGGAGGCCAAGGCTGGAGGATCGGTTAAGCCCAGGAGTTTGAGATCAGCCTTGGCAACATAGCAAGACCCTGCCTCTACAAAAACAAACAAACAAACAAACAGTAATTGACTGGGCATGGTGGTGTGACCTGTAGTTCCAGCTACTTGGGAGGCTGAGGTTGGAGGGTCACTTAATCCGGGAGGTTGAGGCTGCAGTGAGCTGTGGTCATGCCACTGCACTCTAGCCTGGGGGACAGAGCTAGATCCTGTCTTAAAATAAAAAAAACAAATAATTTTTTAAATTACTGGTTTATTATATAGGATTCAAATGAACAACCAGAAGAAAAGGTACATAGGAGAAGGTCTGAAAAAGCTTCAAGAGGCTGGGCGCAGTGGCTCATGCCTGTAATCCCAGCACTTTGGGAGGCCAAAGCAAGCGGATCACCTGAGGTCAAGAGTTTGAGACCAGCCTGGCTAACATGGTGAAACCCCATCTCTACTAAAAATACAAAAATTAGCTGGCTGTGGTGGTGCACACCTGTAATCTCAGCTACTCGGGAAGCTGAGGCAGGAGAATCACCTGACGGGAGATGGAGGTTGCAGTCAGAGTGAGCTGAGATTGCGCCTCTGCCCTCCAGCCTGGGCAATAACATAAGACTCCATCAGAAAAAAAGCTTCAAGGGCCGGCATTTCTGTTCCTGTGGAGTTGGAGGATGCCACCTTCTAGAAACCTAGATACTTTCGCCAACCTGGAAGTTCCCAAGATTTTTTTGTGAATAAGTTTCCAGTTTCGATTTGGAAAACTGAATGTATTTTCTGGATTAAACTTCCATGATGAAAAAAATAAAAAAGAAAAAACATAATAAAAAATTTTAGGGGAGAAGAGCGGAGCATGTGAGCAGCGCAGCGGCTTCCTCTCCTCTCCTCACAAAAAAGTAAATAAAATAAATAAATTAATTAATTAAAAAATAAAAAATTTTAAAAATAGACTTCCATAATGAATAATGCTCAGGGTTTTAATTTTTGCAGTTAATGTCTTTGCTTAACAAAAAGATGTTTTTGTTTTTGTTTTTTGAGATGGGGTCCCTCTGTTGCCCAGGCTAGAGTGCAATGGGATATCCTTGTTCACTGGAACCTTGACCTCCCCAGCTTAAATGATTCTCCTACCTCAGCCTCCTGAGTAGCTGGGACTACAAGGGCATGCCACCACACATGGCTAACTTTTGTATTTTTTGTAGAGAAGGGGTTTTGCCATATTACCCAGGCTGCTTTTGAACTCCTGAGCTTAGGCAGTCTGCCCCCGTTTGCCTCCCAAAGTGCTGGGATTACAGGCATGAGCCACCACAACTGGCCAGTGTTTTTTGTTTTCACATATATATTTTTTTAGTTTTAAAAATCATGGCTGGGCGTGGTGGCTCATGCCTATAATCCCAGCACTTTGGGAGGCCGATGGGGGCAGAGATTACCCAGGAGTTCAAGACCAGCCTGGCCAATGTGGTAAAACCCTGTCTCTACTAAAAATACAAAAATTAGCCAGGTGTGGTGGCAGATGCCTGTAATCCCAACTACTTGGGAGGCTGAGGCAGGAGAATCACTTGAACCCAGGAGGCAGAGGTTGCAGTGAGCTAAAATCGTGCCATTGCACTTCAGCCTGGGCAGCAGGAGGGAAACTCCATCTCAAAAGAAAAAAAAAAAGAATCATTCATGCTCACTGTAGAATATTTGGAAAATTCAAATGAGTAGAAAAAAGGTCACCCCCAAAATACTTTGTAGAGAAATGCATTGTAACAATTTGGTTTATTTCCTGATGGGCTTTATCTTTCCTTGTGTACAGTTTTACTTTGTTTCCATTGTTGCTAAATAAATAGAATGATGCTTTCTGATTTACAACTTATAGAGCGGATTTCATGTACTTCTAGCAAGCCTGTGATGGTTCCAGCAACTATGATACTTTGTCCCCTCCGGGAACTGCATTGGTGGGGCACATCATCCTATCCTGTGTTCTCCTGATACTTTTTAGAATGCCGGTTTCACAGCACCATGGTCAGCTTTAAGCAGTATCTTTGTGATGGTATAGATCATTTCAGGCTTTCACATTGTCCTAGAACCTAACTCTTTTTTTTTTCTTTTTTAAACCCCAGAGCTTCTGAACATGTCCCCGCTCCGTGAGCCCACAGTGATCTGTTTTGCCTGCTCCCAACTTAAGCATTCTTTGAGTCTTGGTAACTGATGATTTGTCTGTTCAGGCTCCTAAGGATCAGTTGGACAGGAACCGAAGTTAGGTAGCTCAGGATGCGTCAAGGTGAACCTGGGAAAACCGTGAGCTGCTGTGCTGACCGGACTGCTTTTCTGAATCAGCTGGAACTTCTTTATGTCCCTAGTTTTAAAAGCTCCTCGGAGGCAACCCAAAACCCAGAATCTTTTCAATTATTATGAGGGGAATTCTGAAGTTCTCATTAAATACACGGATGTCTCAAGCTTTGAAACGAGCCAGAACGCCAAAGGCGAGAATCCCAGGGCACTGCCCACATGGGTGTGGTCCCTTGATAATTGTCTAACAAATTCAGCATGCGTCCCCTGGGCATGACCATCTGCTGGGCACAGTTCCAGAACCCTGAGACATCTTGGGATTCCTGTGGTTTAGGAAAGACCTTTAACTACCAGCTGGTAGTTGTCTCAGCATTCTTCAAATAGTCCAGTCTTGTTTATTATGATTTAATTTTATTTTATTGCTGCTGTACTTGGAGAATAGTCTGGTCTTGAGGCCTTTTCACTGTGGTCTGTTCTGGTGTACGGCTCCCACCAGTGCGAAGCAGAAGGATGACTTTGGTCTGTTGGCAGGACAGCCTTGAAAGAAGGAGCCGAATGTGTGGAAGCCTGTGGGAAGAGAGAGCCACCTAGCATGTCCGCACTGAACCAGTCGGCAGAAGGCCTTCCCCAGGAGGCCTCCAACGGATCCACAGAAACCCTAGGGGCTTGGGATCCCAGGACCCTCCAGGCGCTCAAGATCTCCCTTGCCGTGACCCTTTCCATCCTCACACTGGCCACAGCCCTCTCCAATGCCTTTGTACTCACCACCATCTTTCTCACCAGGAAGCTCCGCACCCCTGCCAACTACCTGATTGGCTCCCTGGCCACCACCGACCTCTTGGTTTCCATCTTGGTCATGCCCATCAGCATCGCCTATACCATCACCCACACCTGGAACTTTGGCCAAATCTTGTGTGACATCTGGCTGTCTTCTGACATCACGTGCTGCACAGCCTCCATCCTGCATCTCTGTGTCATTGCTCTGGACAGGTACTGGGCAATCACAGATGCCCTGGAGTACAGTAAACGCCGTACGGCCGGCCACGCGGCCACCATGATCGCCATCGTCTGGGTCATCTCCATCTGCATCTCTATCCCCCCGCTCTTCTGGCGGCAGGCCAAGGCCCAGGAGGAGATGTCGGACTGCCTGGTGAACACCTCTCAGATCTCCTACACCATCTACTCCACCTGTGGGGCCTTCTACGTTCCCTCGGTGTTGCTCATCATCCTCTATGGCCGGATCTACCGGGCTGCCCGGAACCGCATCCTGAATCCACCCTTGCTCTATGGGAAGCGCTTCACCACGGCCCACCTCATCACAGGCTCTACAGGGTCCTCGCTCTGCTCGCTCAACCCCAGCCTCCATGAGGGGCACTCGCACTTGGCCGGCTCCCCTCTCTTTTTCAACCACGTGAAAATCAAGCTTGCTGACAGTGCCCTGGAACGCAAGAGGATTTCCGCTGCTCGAGAAAGGAAAGCCACTAAAACCCTGGGCATCATTCTGGGGGCTTTTATCATCTGCTGGCTGCCCTTCTTCGTGGTGTCTTTGGTCCTCCCCATCTGCCGGGACTCCTGCTGGATCCACCCAGCCCTCTTTGACTTCTTCACCTGGCTAGGCTATTTAAACTCTCTCATCAATCCAATAATCTACACTGTGTTTAATGAAGAGTTTCGGCAAGCTTTTCAGAAAATTGTCCCTTTCCGGAAGGCCTCCTAGTCTTATTTGGTGATGACTCTTGTTATCTTTTGTGTGCTGTAACCTAATCAGGATTGTCTTTTTTTTTTTTTTTTTTTAATTTTCTGAGACTTGGGTTAATTCATGATATCTTGAGTCTTGGTTCAATCAACAGAATTGTTCTTTGTTCTTTTTCCTGTTGTTTTCTTCTGAGCCACCAAAAACTGGAGGGTGGTTGGCGGGGGTGAGGTGGAGGACTGAAGATTTCACTTAGCGTAATATTTTTCTTTCTTTCTTTTTTTTTTTTTTGAGATGGAATCTTGCTCTGTCACTAGGCTGGAGTGCAATGGCATGATCTCAGCTCACTGCAAGCTCTGCCTCCTGGGTTCAAAAGATTCTCCTGCCTCAGCCTGCTGAGTAGCTGGGACTACAGACATGTGCCACCAAGCCCAGCTAATTTTTGTATTTTTAGTAGAGACAGGATTTCACCATGTTGGCCATGCTGGTCTCAATCTCTTGACCTCACGATCCACCCGCCTCAGCCTCCCAAAGTGCTCGGATTACAGGCGTGAGTCACCACGCCCGGCCTATTTTCTTTTTTTTACACAGAGTCTCACTTTGTCACCCAGGCTGGAGTGCAGTGGTGTCATCTCAGCTCACCGCAACCTCCACCTTGAGTGTTCAAGCCATTCTCCTGCCTCAGCCTTCCGAGTAGCTGGGACTGCGGGCACCCGCCACCACACCCAGCTAATTTTTATATTTTTAGTAGAGATGGGGTTTTACCATGTTGGACAGGCTGGTCTCAAACTCCTGACCTCAAATGATCCCCGCTTCCTTGGCCCCCCAAAGTGCTGGGATTACAGGCATGAGCCACTGAGCCTGGCCAACATAATATTTTCACAGTTCCTGTTTGCTGGAAGAAATGTGACCTATAAGATTCCCTGTTGATACAGTTCAGGTGACATGTTGTCTGACTATAGAAAAGACCCCAGGCTCAAAGGGAAGGCTTTCTGATCTACCTGAGATCTATATGGAGCTTAAAGGAGGGTGGATAAGATTAATGACCTGAGCTGAAAGAGAATTTGGAGCCGAGATGGGTCTCCATTCTGTGTGGCACCTTGATTGGAAAATAATATCCATGCATTTCTTGCACTGAGTCTTTCTTCGATTAAATCTCTCCCAGTTGTCCATGAAAAGAAAGCCAGTATTTGCAGTGCCAATGATATAGAGTGACTTGGAGAGAGATTCAGAGGTTAGAGGCAGGGTGGGTAGGACGGTTGGGACCAGATTGACTACCCTGTATCCTTCCTTCTTCCCCAATATCCCTGCACTATCTTCATGTTTGAAGTTAAAACCCATGATCACCCCATTGAGGTAGATTTATAGGCTTTAGATACCCCCCCAAGCTTTGAGTGAGACACCATTCTGAATTTTTTTTCTCAATTATTCTTTTTACATCTCTTTCTCATTGGAGATCTGAAAATGCATTAGAGATGTTGAGTCTTATCAAATAAAAAGCATGAGACGTCATGGCCAGTAAAGTCTTCGGGTGATTTTTCCCCCCTCTCTGGATGCAGAAACCGTTCAACTTGATTCAGTCTCTAGCATTTGTTGGGCACCTAGCACATGCCAGGCCCCACGCCCCAGCCTTGGCACTTACTATCTCCTAACAGGATGTGAGAAAGAAAGGATAATGTGATGATTAAGAGCTCAGAGGCCACCCTCAGTGGCTCACGCCTGTAATCCCAGCACTTTGGGAGGCTAAGGCGGGAGGATTGCTTGAGCCCAAACCATCATGGGAAACATGGCAAAACCCTGCCTCTACCAAAAAATACAAAAATTATGCAGACGTGGTGGTGCACACCTGTAGTCCCAGCTGCTTGGGAGGCTGAGGTGGGAGGGATTACTTGAGCTTGGGAGGCTGAGGCTGCAGTGAGCCATGACCATGTCACTGCACTCTGGCCTGAGTGACAGAGCAAGTGCATATCCCTTAAAAAAAAAAAAGAAAGAAAGAAAAGGCTCAGGACCTGATGCCTCAGCTCAAATCCAAGTGCAGCCAATTTCTCTTGGATGAAACTGGACAAGTCCCTCCCCTCCCCTCCCCTCCCCTCCCCTCTTCAGACAAGGTCTCACTCTGTTGCCCAGGTCAGGGCTCACTGCAGCCTCGACCTCCCGGGCTCAGGCTTCCGAGTAGCTGGGACCACAGGCTTACACCACCATGAAAAATTTTAAAATTTTCAGTAGAGACGAGGATCTCACTGTGTTGCCCAGGCTGGTCTCAAACTTCTGGGTTCAAGCAATCCTCCCGCCTCGGCCTCCCAAAATGCTGAGAATACAGGCCTGAGCCACCGCACGTGGCCTAGACAAGTCTCTTGATCTCTCTTTGTCTCATTTTCAACTATAAAATGGGAATAATAATAGATACGTTATTGTATAAGTTACTACAATGCTTGGCACAAGAACTCTTAAATTGACCTACTCAAGGTTAAACAGCAATATAAAAATAACAGCTGCTATTTATTGCCTATAATGCTCCTTGCATACATTTTCTCATTTACTTGTCATCTTGATTTTAGAGATGAGGTAAAGAAACCTGCTTATGGGCTGGGCGTGGTGGCTCATGCCTGTGATCCCAGCACTTTGGGAGGCTGAAGCACGAAGACTACTTGAGTTCAGGAGTTTGAGACCAGCCTGGGCAACATAGGGAGACCTCATCTCTAATTACAACAAAAATTAGCTGGACATGGTGGAGCACCCCTGTAGTCCCAGCTATCGAGAGGCTAAGGTGGAAGGATCACTTGATCATTCCACCATTGGCTGTGGGTACACTTTGCCCTGATAATAACAATGCACTCCTGCCTAATAGTCAGATTTATACCCTGCCTAAAAAAAAAAAAAAAAAAAAAAAAAAGAAGAAGAAGAAAGAAAGAAAGAAAGAAAGAAAGAAAAAGAGGCTGGGCGTGGTGGTACACGCCTGTAATCCCAGCACTTTGGGAGGTCGAGGCGGGCAGATTACAAGGTCAAGAGATTGAGACCATCCTGGCCAACATGGTGAAAACCTGTCTCTACTTAAAATATAAAAATTAGCTGGGCATGGTGGTGGGCGCCTGTAGTCCCAGCTACTCAAGAGGCTGAGGCAGGAAAATCACTTGAACTCAGGAGGCGGAGGTTGCAGTGAGGTGAGATTGTACCACTGCACTCTAGCCTGGCCACAGAGCAGACTCTCTCTCAAAAAAAAAAAAAAAAAAAAAGAGGAAAAGAAAGAAAAGAAACTTGCTTATGGTTAGGTTATGTTGTTCTGGCAGAAGAAGATGATGGGGCACTCAAGTGTGGCAGCAAAGTTGAAGCCAGCGTGGGCATCCCCCTCACTGGCTGCCTCCTTGCCGAAGTAACAGATGATGACCCTGTTGGTGTCGGCCTGCTTGGCTGCATAGGCCACCCCCACCATCTGAGGCAAGACTTCAGCAGACTGCCAAAAGCTGAGCCCATGTGGAATAGGAGCCCAAGACAGGGGAGGTGTGACAAGGCCTCTTGAGGAAGATGGGACAGAGCATAGGAAGCTAAGGAAGGCCACACCAGGTGAAAAGAACAGTAACGGAGCCTCAGAGACCTGTAATATTTGGTGGGGTCTCTGAGCACAGAAAGAAGAATGAGAGCCAGGAATGTGGGATGTCAGGAAGGAAAGGGAAAGTAGGGAGGCCAAGATTGAGGGGATGGTTGGTTATCCAGAAGAGTCTTGTGCTGATTTGAAGCTCATGCTGGACCTCATCCATGCAGCCCTGGACCACCTGCATTAGAATCACCCAGGTAGGGCTGGGCACAGTGGTGCACTTCTGTAATCCCAGCACTTTGGGAGGACAAGGCTGGAGGATGGCTTGAGCCCAGGAGTTCGAGACCAGTCTGGGCAACAGACTGAAACCCCATCTCTACAAAAAATATAAAAATTAGGCAGGTGTGGTGGCATGCACCTGTAGTCTCAGCTACTGGGGAGGCTAAGGTGGGAGGATTGCTTGAGCTGGTGAGGTTGAGACTGCAGTGAGCTATGATCGTGTCACTGTACTTCAGCCTAGGTGACAGAGCCAGACCCTGTCTCAAAAAAAAAAAAAAAAGACCAGGCTCAGTGGCTCACACTTGTAATCCCAGCACTTTGGGAGGCCGAGGCAGGCAGATTACAAGGTCAAGAGATAGAAACCATCCTGGCCAACATGGTGAAACCCTGTCTCTACTAAAAATAAAAAAATTAGCTGGGTGTGGTGGCATGCACCTGTAGTTCCAGCTACTTGGGAGGCTGAGGCAGGAGAATTGCTTGAACCTGAAGGCAGAGGTTGCAGTGAGCTGAGATCATGCCACTGCACTCCAGTCTGGCATCAGAGCGAGACTCTGTCTCAAAAAAAAAAAAAAAAATCAAAGATAAACTTGTTTCTCATGACCATGCGGAAGCCTGTGTTTGGAGCCTTTCTCCTCTTCCCGCCCATCCCTGTCATGCCCCTAATTTCTTCACGCTTAGTCACAGACACACACACAGCGTGATGGTGACGATGCTGGGAGAGGGTAGTGCAGCTTTCTGTCTAGCACAGAACTCTGCTAATTTCTGGTGCGTGTAAGTGGGCAGACACTGCTGAGTGTCCACCCTGCAGCCAATCCTGTTCCCTGGTCACAGGACCTTAGGTCCATTTTTTTGTTTTTGTTTTTTTTAGAGGTGAGGTCTCTCTATGTTGCCCAGGCTGGAGTACAGTGACTATTCAAAGGTGTGATCATGGCACACTACAGCCTGGAACTCCTGGTCTCAGGTGATCCTCCTGCCTCTGCCTCCCAAGTAGCTGAGACTACAGGCACGCACCATCACACCAGGCTTCAGGTCAGCTTAGATGGCAATGGGGCCCAGCCTGTAAGAGGTGAATCCTGAAGTTTGACTAAATACTTGGGTACCATGGCCCACCTCTGCTTTCTCAGCCAGGCTCCTTAGGGTGCATGTCACTGTCCCATGATTGCTCATCAGACTAGGAGCACTGCAGGCTATTTCATTGATCTTTGTACTCTTAGTACCTGGCACACAGCCAGTGCTCAATTAGTGATAATAGCTAGTGTCTATTGAGCTCTCACTGTGTACCTAGGTACTGCCCTCAGCATTTTATGAGCATTAACTCATTTAACCTGCATGAAGTTGGTCCTATTACTATCCTTCAGATGAGGAACTGGAAGCCCTGAGAAATAAAATAATTTCACACTGCTGATAATGGGTGGAACCAGAATTCAAGACACAGTTGCAGCCCAGAATCCTCACTCTTAACCCCTGGTGGATATGGCCGGGGCCAAAATGGCATGTGGCTTTGAGGAGCAGCACAAAGTAGTGAAGAAAGCACTGATCTGGGAACCCATGAACCTGTCCCAGTTTTTCCACTGTCTTGCTTTGTGTCTCTCTGCCTCAGTTTGTTCTGTACAATGTGGATAATAATAATGTCAACCTCAGGGTGGCTGGGGCCTGTGCTCAGCTCTGGAGCATTCAAATCGGGAGAGATTATTGAATGAGACTAGGCCACAGTTAACTTATAAGGAATTAACTTTAAAAAACCACACACACGGCCAGGCGCGGTGGCTCACACCTCTAATCCCAGCACTTTGGGAGGCCAAGGCAGGCAATCACTTGAGGTCAGGAGATCAAGACCATCCTGGCCAACATGGTGAAACACCGTCTCTAATAAAAATACAAAAATTAGCGGGGTATGGTGGCAGTGCCTGTAATCCCAGCTACTCAGGAAGCTGAGGCACAAACACACACACACACACACACACACACACGCACACCCCACAATGCAACTATGTAAATCACCAAAACAAGCCTGCAAGCCAGGTTTGGCCTCTAGGCCACCAGTTGGCAACCTCTGTTCCTCCCCAATGATCTTCCCCATGCTATTGACTAATTTCTGTTCTCTGTACGGGAGCTGGATCCCTTACAGAGCTCACAGTTCATCTGGAGACCAAAGTGCATGAAACAGATTACAAAGCCAGGCAGCCTGTCCTCCACCGAGCCTGTGCTGCACCCCACCCCCTCAGGCCCCTCAGGTGCATTCCAGCCACTTGTCACAGGAAGAAGTGGACTGAAGGGAGGAAGGAAGAAGTGTCCTTTTTACATGGTCACCGGCAAGGATAGATGTGAGTAGTCCTCCACATCTGAGGGTCTTAGGATGGTGCATTTACCTGCTTCCCTGGGCCCCCTGTATTTTGCTCCCAAGGGGAGGAGTAGGGTTTCCAGACCTAGAGGATATCAGATGGGAGAGGGCCTTCAAGGGCATCTAGAACAACCCCAATCAGATCACTAACGTCAGAGCAGCAGCTCATGCATTATAATTGGTGAAGTGGGAACTACTATTATCCCCATTTTGCAGATTGGTAAACTGAGACTTAGAATGGTTAAGTAATTCACTCAAGGTATTGCTGCAACTAAATAGCAAAGACAGCCAGCCATGATAGCACAAGCCTGTAATCCCAGCATGTTGGGTGGCTGAGGTGGGTGGATTCCTTGAGCTCAGAAGTTTGATACCAGCCTGGGCAACATGGTGAAACCCCATCTCTACAGAAAAAAAAAAAAAAAACCACAAACACAAAAACTAGCTGGGTGTGGTGGCATGCACCTGTAGTCCTAGCTACTCAGGAGGCTGAGGTGGAGAATCCCTTAAGTCTGGGAGGTCGAGGCTGCAGTGAGCCACGTTCATGCCACTGCACTACAGCCTGGGTGACAGAGCAATACCTTGTCTCAAAAAATAAAAAGAAAAATAAATAAATAGGAAAGCCAGCATTTACATCTAGCAGTATGACCTGAGAGCCAGCATGGCCAGCCACCCACCTTGGCAACATTTGTACCAGTTGTTGACAGGGTGCTCATCACCTTTCTGTATTTTTTTAACCATAGCAACACTAACCCAGGACCACTCAGGCACTAGGCTTTGCACTTGGCACTATTTATTTATTTATTTTTGAGACAAAGTTTCACTCTTGTTGCCAGGCTGGAGTGGAATGGTGCAATCTTGATTCACTGCAACCTCCATCTCCTGGGTTCAAGCCATTCTCCTGCCTCAGCCTCCCGAGTAGCTGGGATTACAGGCACCTGCCACCATGCCTGGCTAACTTTTGTATTTTTAGTAGAGATGGGATTTCACCATGTTGGCCAAGCTGGTCTTGAACTCGTGACTTCAGGTGATCTGCCTGCCTCAGCCTCCCAAACTGTGGATTACAGGGATGAGCCACCGTGCCTGGTTCATGAGACACTTTAGACATGCTTTCATAACAGTCTTGCATGTTCCATATTATGCCCTTTTTACATGTGAGAAAACTGAGGCTCAAAGTCGTGAAGGAACTTGCCAAGCTTATAAAGCACGTTAGGGACAAACTGAGATCAAATGCATATTTGTTCTTTATCCAGCTTCGACTGAAAGCTTCCCTTGGTTTTGGGGGAATGCTTTCTTCAGATGTTTGAAGGTGGACGCATTGCACCCCCTCAGTCTTTTTTATACCAGAGTCAGAGAGTGACTTCTTCAACTGTTCTCCATAAAATGTGATTTTGAGGTCCCCCCAGCCATCATCCTATTCATCATCCGATGGGTAAGTTATACTTTCTCCATGTTCCAATCAAAATTCTGATCCCAGAATGGAACACAGTTCTCTAGACATGGACAGAAATGACTCACTCCCTCACTGTACACGCAGTGCTTCTATTAATATAACCCCAAACCCAATAAAGCATCTCCTATGTACAAGGCACTCCCTCATGCACTTAGGATAGAGAATGAACAAGCCAGCAACTTCCCTCACCTCCTGGAGCTTACATTTTTCTCATTGAGCTAGGGAAGAGGCAGAGTCACTTTAGACATGAATCCTGGAATGTCAGAGCTGGTAGGGCCCAGGCCCCGCCTACCTTTTTTTTTTTTTTTTTTTTTTTTGAGATGGAGTCTCGCTCTGTCACCCAGGCTGAAGTGCAGTGGCATGATCTCAGCTCACTGCAACCTCCATCTCCCAGGTTCAAGTGATTCTCCTTCCTCAGCCTCCTGCGTAGCTGGTATTACAGGGGTGCACCACCGCACTCAGCTAATTTTTGTATTTTTAGTAGAGACGGGGTTTCACCATGTTAGCCAGGCTGGTCTTGAACTCCTGACCTCAGATGATCTACCTGCCTCAGCCTCCCGAAGTGCTGAGATTACAGGTGTGAGCTACTGCGCCCGGCCTCCTGCATTTTTTTAAACAGATGAGGAAACTGAGCCCAAAAAGGGGCAGTAACAGACCCAAAATTCTTCAGTGCGACAGAATTCACTTCTGCCTTTCTCATGACCTCAGGCACTGGTGAGACCTGGGGCCCTATAGAGAAATGTGGACTGGGATGAAAAGTTTGCTGTTGAAAATTTTGCTGTTAAGTGGACCCACCCTAGACCTCCTTAGAGCTTTCTTCAGAAATCTTAATTTATTTTAGGTATGGCCACCAGGTGGTGCAGGGACACCACGAAAAAGTACGGAAATCAAAGGTGGGTGAGCTCCCTCTTCAAGTCAATTTTCCTGAGCAAGGGAGAATGGTGAGGAGGGTAATAGCAAAACCAGCCCAGTGTGGTGGCTCACACCTGTAATTGCAGCACCTTTGGAGGCTGAGGCAGGTGGATCCCTTGAGCTCAGGAGTTTGAGACCAGCCTGAGTGACACAGTGAAACCCTGTCTCTACAAAAAACACAAAAACTAGCAGGGTGTGATGGTGCATGCCTGTAGTCTGCACCATCTACAGCTACTCAGGAGGCTGAGGTGGAAGAATCCCTTGAGCCTAGGCAGTCGAGGCTGGGACAGCATTATACTGTATACGTTATACATATACATAACTAGGTGCATTCTGCCTCAATCCAAGAGGTAGCATGGAATAGTAGCTAAAAGCCTGGATGCAGGCATCACACAAGACAGGGTAGGAAATCTTACTTCCTTTTGCTGCTGAGGACCTCCCTGACACCTAGCTTATCAGGTAGCCTCTGACACTTAGATTTGGGTACAAGATAAGGTCCTCAACTGGCCAGGTGTGGTGGCTCACGCCTGTAATCCCAGCACTTTGGGAGGCAAAGGCAGGTGGATCATTTGAGGTCAGGAGTTTGAGACCAGCTTGGTCAATATGGTGAAACCTTGTCTCTATCAAAAATTTTTTTTTTAATTTTAAAAAGAATAAAAAAGATAAGGTCCTCATTTTTCAGAGCTCTACACAGAGTTGGAGTTGCTGGTGCCCTCTTTCTGACTGGTCCCTTTTCCAAACAGTTGATGGGGAACTCCAGCCCAGCAGAGAAGTTTCTGCCAGAAGGCAGGAAGTCTCTGCTGCCACCCAGAGAAGGTGAGGCTAATGGAATCCAACAGCTTCTTAGCCCAGGATAGGCCTGAAAGCTCTTCTGCACTTCTGTTCATCTCACTACACACAGATGTGCGAAGGGCCTGAGGCTGAAAATGAGGAATGATTCAGGGGTGCTGAGAGTCTAGAGTTTGGGGGTGCTGCAAGTCTAGAGTTCTTGAGAAGAAAGAGAGGGTTGGAGAAATAAGCCAGGCCTTGGGGACTCGACCAAGCTATCTACTTTGAACTTTATCCTGGGAGCAACAGGGAGCTATTGAAGATTACTCAGCAGAGGAATGATACAGTTAGATCAGTGTTGAAAGCAGTCACTCAAGCTGTGTAGAAAAGAAGGAATGGGCTGGGTATGGTGGCTCACCCCTGTAATCCCAGCACTTTGGGAGGCCAAAGCAAGCAGATCACCTGAGGTCAAGAGTTTGACACCAGCCTGGCCAACATGGTGAAACCCGATCTCTATTAAAAACATAAAAATTAGTTGGGTGTGGTAGCGCACACCTGTAATTTCAACTGCTCGGGAGGCTGAGGCAGGAGAATCACTTGAACTGGGTAGGTGGAGGTTGGAGTGACCTGAGATCACACCACTGCACTCCAGTCTGGGTGATAGAGCGAGACTTCATCTCAAAAAAACAAAAACAAAAGAAAGAATGGAGACGGGGGAGCCTGGAGGCGGAGTCCAACCAGAAGAACTGTAGGCTGGAATGGGTGATGATACTGATGGCTGATTTTTCATCCACTCAGAACTTTTCATTGGCCCAGGGGCACTCCAAAATTTGTCTGGCTTGCCCAGGAGATAGCTCCCACAGGGTAAGGTGCTGCTCTGGGGCGAGAGAGGAAGAGTGGGTAGTCCCACCAGCAGGTGTATCCTAGGAAATCTTCGGATGTAATCAGACAGCCTAGGAAGAGGCAGGTTGGCTAATGAGAGAAGTGAGATTCTGGGTCAGGTTGGAGGGCAGAGGCAGTGTGCTATATAATGGTTAGGAACACATTATGGCACTAGACACATCTTGTTCAGGTCCCATCTCTGCCTCTTCTTGGCTGTGTGGTTGCAGCCGGTCATTTTGGCTTTCTTTCTTTTTTCTTTTTTTAGATGGAGTCTCACTCTGATGCCCAGGCTGGAGTGGAGTGGTGTGATCTTGGCTCACTGCAACATCTGCCTCCTGGATTCAAGCAATTCTTGTGCCTCAGCCTCCCAAGTAGCTGGGACTGCTTGCCACCACTCCTGGCTAATTTTTGTACTTTTTTTTTTTTTTTTTTTTTTTTTAAGTAGAGATGAGGTCTCGCTATGTTGGCCAGACTTGTCTGGAAACTCCTGACCTCAAGTGATCCACCTGGTTCAGCCTCCCAAAATGCTGGGATTACAGGCATGAGCCACTGGCCCACTTTGCCTTTCTGAGCCTCAGTTTCCTCATCTGTAAAATGTGATTATGAATAGGGCTCATGCCTTGAGACTATTGTGAGGTCTAGACAAGCTAATGTGTAAAACTCAGCACAGCACTGGGTGTCTAGGAAGCACTCAATAAGGGGAGCTCCAGGTTCTCAGCCCCCATCAAAGACAGTCTGTTGCTGGGGCAGGGTGGTCATTCTGGCTTTGCAGCACGTCTGTAGGCCAGGGTGGCTTCAAAAACTGGCCAGTCTGGTCTGATACCACACTAAGTTAGGCCGAGAGAATTCTAGCCAGAAGCAAAGAAATGCTTTGGACAGCCCAGGACCACCTTCTGGGGAAAATGTGCCATTTCTGTTCTACTTTTTTTTTCTTTATTATTATTATTATTTTAGAGACAGGGTCTTGCTCTGTCATCCAGGCTGGAGTGCAGTGGGGCAATCATAGCTCACTATAGCCTTGACATTTTAGGGTGAAGCGATCCTCTCACCTCAGCCTCCTGGGCCCACCTGATTTTTTTTATTTTTTTGTAGAGACAAGGTCTCACTTTGTTGCCCAGGATAGTCTCAAACTCCTGAGCTCAAACCATCCTTCCACCTCTCAAAGTGCTGGATTATAAGCATTAACCACTGTACCTAGCCTCTGTACCAATTTTTGAAACATTAAAAATTATTCTCCTTCTTCTAGGGGTTCTAGGTGATATTTTTTGTTTTATTTTGCTGGTTTCCTTTATATTTTGGGGGCAATTGTATACTGAAGTCCTTCTATAATACTAGTTATTGTGATAAATGGTTTTTGTTGTTGTTGTTGTTGTTTGTGATGGAGTTTTGCTCTTGTCGCCCAGGCTGGAGTGCAATGGTGCGATCTTGGCTTACAGCAACCTCCGCCTCCTGGGTTCAAGCAATTCTCCTGCATCAGCCTCCCAAGTAGCTGGGATTACAGGCATGCACCACCACACCTGTCATCCCAGCTACTTTTGTTTTTCGGTTTTTTTTGAGCCAGAGTCTCGCTCTGTCCCGCCCAGGCTGGACTGCAATGGCACAATCTGGGCTCACTGCAACTTCTGCCTCCCGAGTTCAAGCGATTCTCCTTCTTCAGCCTCCTGAGTAGTTGGGACTACAGGCGCCCATCACCATGCCCAGCTAATTTTTGTATTTTTAGTAGAGATGGGATTTCACCCTTGTGATCCGCCTACCTCGGCCTCCCAAAGTGCTGGGATTATAGGCATGAGCCACCACACCAGGCCTAATTTTGTAGTTTTAGGAGAGTCAGGGGTTTCACTATGTTGGTCAGGCTGGTCTTGAACTCCCGACCTCAGGTGATCCACCCACTGTGGCCTCTCAAAGTGCTGGGATTACAGGTGTGAGTCACCGTGCCTGGCTGTTATAAATGTTTTATGTACATTCTCTCATATAATCCTCATAGCAACCCTTTTAGGTAGTTTTTGAGTTACTGTCCTCACCGTGTGGATGAAGAAACTGAGGCTTGAAGAAGTTAACAAATGTGCCTGGGTCTGTCTGACACTAACCCCTTTGCCCCTCATTACTACAATTACCTGGCCTGTAGACAGGTCAGCAGAAAGGTCCCTAGGGCCCTAGGTTACCCTAGCATCCTGCCCAGAATTACCCAGTGAGTAGAATGCCAAGGTTTGTCTGGACCAAAGACTAATAAGAGAAACAACCACGTGACACGAGGTGCAACTCTGATTGAGGAACCACCCATTGTATTACGGTCACATGTGTAAAAAGTTCCCTGAGAGTTTAACGCAGGGAAAAATTTGTCTCTCCCAAATCGCTGGCCTGATTCTTCCAACCACATCACAGCAGTTGCTAATTCTTATATAGGATTTACCACGTGACAGGCCTATTATGAGAACCAAGTATGTGGCTGGGCGCGGAGGCTGACGCCTGTAATTCCAGCACTTTGGGAGGCTGATGCAGGTGGATCACTTGAGGTCAGGAGTTCGAGACAAGCCTGGCCAACATGGTAAAACACCGTCTCTACTAAAAATACAAAAATTAGCTGGGTGTGATGGCGGGTGTCTATAATCTCAGCTACTCAGGAGGCTGAGGCAGGAGAATCACATGAACCCGGGAGGCAGAGGTTGCAGTGAGCTGAGATTGCACTACTGCGCTCCAGCACAGCCAGACTTCATCTCAAAAAAAAAAAAAAAAAAAAAGAACTAAATATGCCTTAAGTCATTTAATCCTTTCAAGGACCCTAAGAAAGGGGTTTATTATTATGTTATCCTGTTTTTCAGAAGAAGCAACAGACCCACAGAGAAATTAAATAACTGCTTAAGGTCATGTGACTAGTAAGTGGTAGAGCTGGGTTTCAAAACAACATAGTTTGCCTCTAGGGGCTGTGTATTCAATCACATGTTTACTACTTCCTACACAATTTGTAACTCATCCTGGTTCCCTCTTTGCTTTGACTGCCAGGAAACTCAGAGCCATGGTTCTTTTTTGTTCTTTACATTTTCTATCCTTAGAAAACTCAGCCCACCATTTCTACCCTCGTCAGTTTTTCATCTTTCTTTCCTCCTTCTCCACTGGCCTTTGATCTAGGCTTTTGTTGCTCCCGAATTCTTGTTCTTTAATTATCAGTCAAATGGTCTCAAGGCTTCAACGAAACCACCTTGAAATCCTTTTTGGAAAAGGCATGACATAAGACATAAATTAGATGAACAGAGATGGCTTCTGACCAGCTGAGCCAGCTGGACACAGTTAAAGATGTCTTTTGAGCATCTTTCGTGTAACCAGTACTGCGCTCTGTCATGTGGAGGATACAACAGTGGGCCCAAGGTAGTCCCATATTAATTATGTCAGCTACTATGATAGATAAATCCTGAAATCAGCTGGGCTCGGTGGTTCACACCTGTAATCCCAGCACTTTAGGAGGCCAAAGCGGGCGGGTGCATCACGAGGTCAGGAGTTCGAGAATGTCCTGGCCAACGTGGTGAGACATCATCTCTACTAAAATACAAAAAATTAGCCAGGTGTGGTGGCACACGCCTGTAGTTCCAGCTACTCCAGAGGCTAAGGCAGGAGAATCACTTGAACTTGGGAGGCAGAGGTTGCAGTGAAGTGAGATCGCATCACTGCACTCCAGACTGGTGACAGAGTCAGACTCTGTCTCAAAACAAAAATAAATAAATAAAAAATAAATCCTGAAATGGCAATATCTAAATACAATAGAAGTTAGTTCAATGTGTGACCCCTCTGTCAAGTGATGAGTGAGATCTAGGTTGACTAAGGCTCTGCCACGTTCAATGTGTAGCTTCCAAGGTCCCCTGGTGTTGACATCTGACTGGCAGATGAGAGAAAAGAGACAGCTTCGAGAAAGCATACGTCCTTCTTCACCACTTTGGCTAGGACATGGCATTCATATTCTCTGCCCATATCCCACTGGTGAACACTAGTTACGTAACTAATAGCAAGGAATGCTGGAAAATGTAGTCTGGCCTGCTTTTCTTAGAAACAGCTTTACATGTGGAAGGGGAACAGCTTAGATGAACAGCTGACCTTGTCCCAGTTTACGAGGAACTTAAAATTATTGAACTATCTTACTTGGTATATCCTCAGAATAAAAAAAAAGAAAAAAAATTATTGAATCGTCTATCCTTATAGAATGGCTAAGAATACCATGCAATATGTAATGTGGCCACAGGGAGGAAAATGGCCTGGCCTTGTTTGCAAGAAACCAAGGGCAAAAAAAAGGAGCATTTAAGGCCAGGCACAGTGACTCACACCTGTAATCCCAGCACTTTGGGAGGCCGAGGTGGGTGGATCACCTGAGGTCAAGCGTTCAAGACCAACATGGTGAAACCTCATCTCTACCACATTAGTCGGGTGTGGTGGCACACACCTGTAATCCCAGTTACTTGGGAGGCTGAGGCAGGAAAATCTCTTGAACCTGGGAGGAGGAGGTTGCAGTGAGCCAAGATCACACCATTGAACTCCAGTCTGGGCTACAAGGTGAAACTCTGTCTCAAAAACAAACAACAACAACAAACAAACAAACAAAACAACAAGGAGAATTTGCATTGAAACCAAATGTATTTGTCCAACAAAGAAATGGGATGAGGGTGTGGGGAGGCGCAGAGTTGATCATGTTAGCGAGTATTCAGGCAGAGGCTAAATTTGCACTTGGCTGAAGGGTCTAGAAGGGGTCATGAAAGATGCCTCCCATCAGTCCTTCTAAGTGTGAACTTCCAGGTAAGATTTCCTGGTCACCTCTAAGCACTTACTTTGTGTCCAGTTCTCAGTAAGGCTCTGAGAACCCAGAAACAAATGAGACAAGGTCATGGCCCTTCGGTTACTCAACTAAAATGTGGAAGCAGGCTAGAAAAAGTCTGAGCTCTGGAAACAGGAGACTGGAGTTTAATTCCTAGCTCTGTTATTTCACAGCTGTGCAACACTGGAGAAGCCACTTGCCCTCTGCTTCTGTTTCCTCATTTATGAGCTAGGAACAACAGTTATCTTCATAAATTACAAGAACCCAATGATAAAATATACCCGGAGCATTTGTAGCACAGCGCCTGGTATGTAGTAAGCAGGTTATTTTATTAGTAGCAATATTTTTATGATGACCTTGGATAAGTCACTTCATTTTTCAAAGCCTCAGCTTTCTCATCCGTAGGATGGAGTTAACACTGACATCACCGGGTTGGAATCTTGCTGTGTCGTGGGGTCTGGAGCTGCCATTTCATCTCTCCGCTTCCTCATGGGGTAAGTGGGTCGCATCATGCCCACTTGATCGCGAACGGAAACCAGCCCCATTCAGCGCAGAGAAGGAACCTGAATTAACAAGGACGCGATTTCCTGGCTGCGCTCCCGGGGAAGGAGGTTTGCGCTGGGTCCCATCCCCCGGCCGGTCCTGCTCAGGAAACGCGGAGAGAAAGCCAGGAACCAGGCCTGCCAGGCCCTGCGGCCCCTCAGCGCCGTCCCTCCTCCCCGGTCCTCGGCTGCAGGAAGCCGGCTGGCGGGAACGCCCTGCCTGGTGGGTGGGAAAGGCCGAGAGCGCGCCCGGCACCGGCGGCTTCCCAGGCCCGCGGCCGGCGGGCGGATTGGAGCTGTCACTGCGGCAAACGGCAAACACGCCGGCCCCCTCCCCCGCCGCCCGCTTGCCTGGTGCAGTCCGCCCCTGAGTATTTCATGCAGTGCCGCAGCCGGATTCATGGCTCACTGGCGCAGGAGGGGAGAGAGGCTGAGTCCTGCCAGTGCCAGCGCCCCACTCGGCACGGAGCGCACGCCACGGGGGGCCGGGCTGGGGAGGGAAGGGTGTCCAGCCCTCTCTTTTGGCAGGTGAGATGCTGAGGCCTGAGGGTTTCTAGGTGAGTGTTCAAGGTCATGGCTAGTAAACTGCGGGGCCGGGATGCAACTCGGGGTCTGTTGCACCGTAAAGTTTGTGTCTTGGGTCTGTGGTTCTGGTCCAGGTTCTTGAGGTGTTTGGTGGGGTGTGTGTGTGGGGGGGGGTTATATTCTTGCAGCACCTCAAGAACCGGAGTTCTGTACCCGGGGGCTACCAATGGCCTCTCAGAGGTCTGTGGACCCCTTGAAATTGTGTAACATGTGGTCTGTGTTGCATTTTTCTTTGAAGTTTCAAAGGTGTCAGTAATCCAAAAAGGGTTAAGAATTATAGGTCTCTGCCGGTCATGGTGGCTTACTCCTGTAATCTCACCACTTTGGGAGGCCGAGGTGGGAGGATTTCTTGATTTCAGGAGTTCGAGACCAGCCTGAGAAATATAGTGAGACAACCCCTGCTTCCTCTTTACAGAAAATTTAAGAAGTTAGCTGGACATAGTGGCACACGTCTACATAGTGGCACCCAGCTACTTTGGAGGCTGAGACAGGAGGATTGCTTGAGCCCAGGAGTTTGAGGCTGTGGTGAGGGGTGATTGTGTTACTGCACTGCAGCCTGGGCGACAGATACCAGACTGTCTCAAAAGACAGAAACCAAAAAACCCAAAAAATTACAGCTCTCCAAGCCCGGTATGAGGACTCCAGCTTCATGAGGGCTTGAGGTTCCTCTATGCCTACAGCCTCTTAAGAATATTTCTGGGCTGGGCGTGGTGGCTCATGCCTGTAATCCAAGCACTTTGGAGGCCAAGGCGGGTGGATCACCTGAGGTCGGGAGTTCAAGACCAGCCTGCCCAACATGGTGAAAGCCCATCTTTTGTAATTAAAAAATTATTTTTTATTAAAAAAAATTTAAAAAAAAGAATATTTCTGCAGGGCCCTGGCTGTTACTCTGTAGCAACTTGGGGACCTCTACAGGATCTCAGATCTTTCTACTGGACCTTGAGATTCTTTCTATAGGGTCTTGAGATTTCTCTGGGGATCTGAGGTCTTTATGGGGTCCTGGTATCTCTTCTGCAGTTCTGAGAATCTCACTATAAGGTCTGATGGTCCTCCATGGAATGAGTTCTAAATCTGGGTCTCAGGATATCTATGAACTCCCTGAAATTGTAGGCAAGATTTTATTGGTCTGTCTGTATACATGGAATTCTGGAGAGAAGTTTCATAGATTTCACCAGATTCTCAAAAGGATCTGTGATTCCCCCAAAAGCTGGGGAAAAAATATTGCTTTAAAGCATGCATTTGGACAGGCTTTACTCCTTTCTTACCAATAAAAGTCAAGGAAGTAGGGGACCGGGCACAGTGGCTCACACCTGTAATCCCAGCATTTTGGGGGAGGCTGAGGCGGGTGGATCATTTGAGGTCAGGAGTTCGAAACCAGCCTGGCCAATATGGTGAAACCTCGTCTCTACTAAAAATACAAAAATTAACTGGGTGTGGTGGTGCACGCTTATAATCCCAGCTACTCGGGAAGCTGAGGCAGGAAAATCGCTTGAACCCAGGAGGCGGAAGTTGCAGTTGGCTGAGGTCACGCCACTGCACTCCAGCCCAGGTGACAGAGCGAGACTCCAACAACAACAACAAAAAAAGTCAAGGAAATAAAAGGTGATAAAAGGTGGAGGAAGGAAATAAAAGACAATGTTTTCTGGTAGAGTATGGGCTTTGGAGTCAGGCATTCCTGGGTTAAAATCCCAATTTTCCCACTTACCAGTTGTGTGACCTTGAGTGTATTCCTTACCCTCTCTGAGCCTCCAGGCCACCTCCTCTAGGAAGCCTTCTTGGCTCCTCAATTCAGTTGCCTAATGCAATTTCCCACCCTGCATCCCCCAATCCCTCCTGGCAGGTGGCCTGATTCTTTGCAGCACTTAATGCAATTGTTGTTAAGTAATGTTGTTTAATATTGTCCTGTTTCTCCACTCCTCCAGTCCAAGAAACTTGGAACTTTTGCTGTATTGCACTCTATGTAGTGCCTGGCACATGTTAGGCACTCAGCCATTTCTTGTGAAATAAATAAAAGATCAAAGGAATGGAGGGATGCAGGCCAGACACTGTACTAGGGGCAGAAAGGGATCAGAAATTAATAAGCATTATTCCTATCGTTGAGGAAGTCCCAGGCTGGAGGGGGAAATAAGATGCATGTGAGGAAGACTGTCCTAAGCGCGTTAATGGGGGATGAACACTAATGGAGGAAAACACTAGTGGGGAAAGGACCAAGACATCCAAAGATGAGTGAGACCTAGTCCCTGAAAAGCTGAGATGCCTTTCTTTTTCATTGTGTGATACAATTTACAAAGCACTTACCGTACATGAAATAGCTGGGTATACATTTATTCTGCAGAGGTGGGAAAACTGCTCCTGGGAAGAGTTCAATGACTTGCCCAAAGCCACCCAGCCAATAATGGCTGCCAGAGTGCATACATTATTTGCTTTGGAATACAGCCCATTTCCTCCAGGACTTGGGCTTTGATACTGCACATGTTTTGGTTGAGATCCTACTAGATGTGTGACCAGTAAATGACTTTACCTGTCTGAGCCTGTTTTCCCAGTCTGCAAGATATCAATAATAATCCCCTGTAACCCTTAAGAGATAGTATATGCAATATACCAGCAATAATGACCCCATAACCTTTAAGAGGTCGTATATGTAAAGTACCCAGCATGATTCTTGGTTCAGCATAAAGGATCTATAAATGTCTGTGGAATGAATGAATGAAATGCATGTAGTAGTGGTTGCCCTGAGACATGAGGAAGCAAAGGAATGGAGGAAACTTAAAATCATGCCATTTCGGAAATGGTAGGAGAATTGAGGGCGATTTTATTCCTTCCTATTCTCACTTTCTATGATACTTGGCAGACTTTGCACTGGCCTCAACCATACTGGGTAATCATTGATTGTTTGCAAACCAACAAAAGTGAGCCAACTGCAGCTTGGTTAGCATTTTTTTTGATGTATATCTTTACTGCCTTTTTTTTCCTGATGACACAGTAATCCTGCTCCTTGTAAAAAATTAAATTGCAGAAAGATATAATGAGTGAAAATGAAAGCGCAAGTTTAGTCATGGTAGACACAAGGTACTGACATATTGTGATTCTTTGGAAGGTGTGAAAGGGGCCTAGGACACAGTGTGATGGTGAATTTTATGTGTCAATTTGACTGGGCTAAGGGATGCCCATATAGCTGGTAAAACATTCTTTCTTTCTTTCCTTTTTGTTTTTTTTTGAGGCAGAGTCTTGCTCTATAGCCCAGGCTAGAGTGCAGTGGCACGACTTTGGCTCACTGTAACCTCTGCCTCCTGGGGTGCTGGTTCAAGCAATTCTCCTGCCTCAGCCTCCCGAGTAGCTGGGATTACAGGCATGTGCCACCATGCCCAGCTAAGTTTTGTATTTTTAATAGAGACGGGATTTCACCATGTTTGCCAGGCTGATCTTGAATTCCTGAGCTCATGATCCGTCCGCCTCAGCCTCCCAAAGTGATGGCATTACAGGCGTGAGCCACCGCACCTGGCCATAAAACATTGTTTCTGAGTATTTCCAGGAGAGATTAATATTTGAATTGGTAGGTTGAGTAGGAAAATGGCCTTATACCAATGTGGATGGGCATGATCCAATTCTTTGAGGGCCCGACAGAACAAAAATGAGGAGGAAGGACAAATTTGTTCTCTCTCCTTGAGCTGGAACATCCATCTTCTGCCCTTGGATATTAGAGCTCCTGGTTCTCAGACCCTTGGACTCTGAGACTTACACTAGTACTCCCCTGCCCACAAATCCCCATTCTTAGCACCACCAGCTTTTCTGGTTCTCCAGCTTGTAGAAGGCAGATTGTGGGACTTCTCTGCTTCCATAATCTTCTGAACTAATTCCCATAATAAATAAATTTAATGTGTATGTATATGTATACATATATATATATCATGTATATATAATATACATGATATATATATACATGTATATATAGTGATATATATATACATGTATATATATGTATAGGTGATAAAAGGTGGAGGAAGGAAATAAAAGACAATGTTTTCTAATAGAGTATGGGCTTTGGAGTCAGGCATTCCTGATATATACATATATATATCATGTATATATTATATACATGATATATATATGTATAGTGAGACCCCCCTCATCCTTACTATTGGTTTCTATTGGTTCTGTTTCTCTGGGGAACTCTGACTAATAAAGACAGAGAGGAAAAAAAAATTCTGCCTGCTTAAAAGTTTTTGTCAGGCATTCCTGATATATACATATATTATGTATACATATATATATCATGTATATATATAGTGAGAACCCCCTCATCCTTACTGTTGGTTTCTATTGGTTCTGTTTCTCTGGAGAACTCTGACTAATAAAGACAGAGAGGAAAAAAAAATTCCGCCTGCTTAAAAGTTTTTGTCCTGGCCTTGTCATGGTTCCTGGGACTTCTATTAGGTGTCTTACTGTTGGCTTGTAGCATTGAAAGATCAATGTCTTACTTTTTACTTGTAGCATTGAAAGCTCAAACGCAAGCAAGGGCTAGAGTGAGGGGAGAAAGTGAAAATTGTCTCGGCATGGGCTCTCCTGGAACCCTCTGAAGAATGAGATGAAATCTGTGGAACTTTCTATTGCAGTATGCACAGTTGGGTCAGATGCCCACTACTGGTATACCTTATAGCTGTATTTTTACCCCCTCTCACCTCCATAGCATAATCTTTTCTGAAAGTTCTCAACTTATACACACACAGAACAGCAAAGCAGGCTAGGCACAGTGGCTCACACCTGTAATCCCAGTACTTTGGGAGGCCAAGGCAGGTGGATGGCTTGAGCTCAGGAGATGGAGACAAGCCTGAGCAACATGGCAAAATCCCATCTCTACCAAAAATACACATTAAAACATTAGCTGGGTATGTTGGCAGGCACTTGTTGGCCCAGCCACTTGGGAGGCTGAGATGGGAGGATCACTTGACCCTGGGAGGTGGAGGTTATAGTGAGCTAAGATCATGCCACTGTACTCCAGCCTGGGTGACAAAGTGAGACTCTATCTCAAAAAAACAAAACTAAAACCAAAACAAACCCAGCAAAGCAAAAAGAAAGACAAAATCTGAAAGTTCTCTGTTTAGCTCTTATTTATTTATTTATTAGAGACAGGGTCTTTCTGTGTCACTCAGGCTGGAGTGCAGTGGTGAGATCATAACTCACTGCAGCCTCTTAACTCCTGGACTCAAGCAATCCTCCCTCCTCAGCCTCCTGAGTAGCTAGGACTACAGGTATGAGCCACCATGTAATCCAGCACTTTTTGGGGCTGAGATAGGCAGATCGCGAGGTCAGGAGTTCTAGACCAGCCTGACCAACATGGTGAATACCTGTCTCTACTAAAAATACAAAAATTAGCCGGGCGTGGTAGCACACGCCTATAATTTCAACTACTTAGGAGGCTGAGGCAGGGGAATTGCTTGAATCTGGGAGGTAGAGGTTGCAGTGAGCCGAGATCACACCACTGCACTTTAGCCTAGGTGACAGAGTGAGACTCTGTCTCAAAATAAAAATAAAAATAAATAAACAAATAAAAATTTGACTGGGCATGGTGGTTTATGCCTGCAGTCCCAGCACTTTGGGAGGACAAAGCTGGAGGATCGCTAGAGCCCAGGCTTTCGAGGCCAGCCTGGGCAACATGGTGAAACCCCATCTCTACTAAAAATACAAAAATTATCTTGGTGTGGTGGCTCATGCCTGTAATCTCAGCTACTCGGGAGGCTGAGGCAGGAGAATCACGTGAACCTAGGAGGCGGAGGTTGCAGTAAGTCAAGATCCTGCCACTGTACTTCCCACCTTGGCCACTCGAAGCACTGGGATTACAGGTGTGAGTCACTGTGCCTGGCCTATTTAGTATTTTTTTCTTTTTTTGAGACAAGAGTCTCACTCTGTTGCCCAGGCTGGAGTACAGTGGTGCAATCTTGGCTCACTGCAACCTCCACCTCCTGGGTTCAAGCAATTCTCCTGCCTCAGCCTCCCAAGTAGCTGGGACTACAGGCACATGCTGCCAATCCTGGCTAATTTTTATTTTTTTTTGTATTTTAGTAGAGGTAGAGTTTCACCATGTTATCCAGGCTGGTCTTGAACTCCTGAGCTCAGGCAATCCACCAGCCTCGGCCTCTCAAAGTGCTAGGATTACAGGTGTGAGCCACCATGCCTAGCCCTATTTAGTTTTTTTATAGTCTGTATACTTTTCTATGCATATGCTAAGCATATATTTCAAATTATAACTATACAATCCTACTACACTTGTAATTCAGCAACTTACTCTTTTCACTTAACTATACCATACCCAATAGACACCTTTTATTGCATAATCATATACATTTATGCCTTTCCTTTTACTAATGGAGCCTCCTGAGGGCAGGGCTGTTATCTAGCTCTATTTCCAGTTCAGAGTCCAGCCAATGGGAGGTCTTGCTGGGAAGACGAGGACATGTTCAAGCAGTAACAGCAACCACTATATCCTGTCATGAACTAGCTAATAGGCCCTGAACTAAGCTCTTTCACATGTTTAACCCGCATAGGCACTGTGAGAAAGGTACTATTATTATTTCCATTTTGCAGATGAGAAACTGAGGTAGACACTTAAAAGCTCAAGATTACATAACTAGTAAGTGGTGGATCTGGGTTTTGAATCCTGATCTTTCCTGTGCCAAAGCTTTTGCTATTAAATAAATGAATACATTGTTGCTGGGATCATGGGTCTTGGGGAGAAAGTTCTTTGTTCAGAACCTCCCTTGTCTGTCCTGGGTTTTTTCCTTCCAAGGATTTGTAGTACTTGGAATCAGCTTTAGCCCTTAGGAGCAATTCAGTAAAGTTCCTTCCTTTGCCTCCAGCAATCTTATGGCCATGCTTACTTTTCACAGGAAGTGGTGATTTTAAATCTTTTTTCTAAAAATAAGCTATAATTTATTAGGGGCTTTTGAGGACTGGGCCAGGCATTTCAGGATAGCCATGTGCCTGCCTGCAGCATAGGAAATTAATCAGAACCCCAAAGTTCTTCCCCTTGTCCCACATGCCAGTGCTCTGGAAACACCCAGTGCCTCATTGCAGTTCACCTAGAGGACTGCAGAGATGCCAAGGGCAGTTTAACACAGATCCACGTCTCTGTAAAGAAGGTGAGAGGAGAAAGGCATGAAGCAGAAGTAGGTCAGCTCAGCTGAACTCACATCTGTTCATGCCTGGATGAGGGTTAAACACACTGCTATTGGGGATTCAGAGCAGGGAGGACTGCCTTCTGGCTGGGGGAAACTGGGAGATGAGACAGCAGGGGAAGAGCTTGAGCAAAGGGTCAAGATTGGAGGCTTGCTGAATGACAGAGATGTCCTGGGGCATCAGATGTGACTCTGCAGAATCCAGCTGGGGTCTGCAGACTGGAGTGCTGGTTCCTATTCCAATGGCAATGCTTTGCAGGGCCACTTTCAGCAAGCCTCTTCCCTTCTCAAGACCTTAAAGTCTTCCACATGAAATGATTGGGTGGATTGTCACAGGGGTGCTGTGTGGTGTTAGGAACTAGAAATAATACTGATGATAGTAATAATATATATAGTATAATATATGTATATATTTTGAGACAGGGTCTCCATCTGTCACCCAGACTGGAATACGGTGGCCTTATCATGGCTCACTGCAACCTCCACCTCCCAGATTCAAGGGATCCTCCCACCACAGCCTCCTAAGTAGCTGAGACTACATGTGTACCACAAGACCCAGCTAATTTTAAAATATTTTTTGTAAAGACAGTGTTTTGCCATGTTGCCCAGCCTGGTCTCAAACTCTTGTACTGAAGTGATCCTCCCAAAGTGCTGGGAATGCAGGCATGAGCCATGGTGCTTGGTCAATATAATACTATTGAAAATAAGAATGACAGGGGCCAGGTGTGGTGGCTCACACCTGCAATCCCAGCACTTTAGAGGCCAAGATGAGTGGATCACCTGAGGCCAGGAGTTTGAGACCAGCATGGCCAACATGGTGAAATACTGTTTTTACTAAAAATACAAAAATTAGCCGGGTGTAATCCCAGCTACTTGGGAGGCTGAGGCAGGAGAATCTCTTGAACCTGGAAGGCAGAGGTTGCAGTGAGCTGAGATTGCACCATTGCACTCCAGAGTGGGTGACAAGAGAGAAAATCTGTTTCAAGAAAAGAAAGACAAAGAAAGAAAGAAAGAAAACAAGAATGACAATCATATTGTTTGTGGAACACTGTGCCTTATGCTTTCCATACAGTATCTTAGGTGATTTTAAAACAAACACCACAAGACTATGTTATTATCCCCATTTTACAGATGAGAAGACTGAGGCTCAGAGACAGCTAGTATGACACTGCAACATATGATCCCAGGGATTTCTGGCATCAGAACATGAGCTCCACAAACATGTGTGGGTTCTGACCTCCAGGAAGTGCTAAGAAACAAATGGGAGGTGAGTTGGTTATAGGTTGTAGTGTCCATGCCCAGATGAGGGTTAAACACACTGCTATTGGGGATTCAGAGCAGGGAGGATTGCCTTCTGGCTGGGGGAAATTGGGAGATGAGACAGCAGGGAAGAGCTTGAGCAAAGGGTCAAATGTGGGAAAGCAGTGGGTGTGCTAAGAGAAGTTTGGATAAGCTTTACAGTGTGTGTGTGTGTGTGTGTGTGTGTGTGTGTGTGTGTGTGTGTGTGTGTATAAAGGTAGGAAGTGCTCATACCAGGCCAGGGCTTGGGCCTTTATTCCACAGGCAATAAAGAGCTTACACAAGAGATGTCTCAAGAGACCAACCATGCTGCTGTAGTCAGAGAGGAAGCAGCTCTCAGCCCATCTGTGTCCTGGCTTGTGAATGCTGCTGCGTGCCAGCGTGTGGGAGGGCATCTGCAGCAAGAGCAGTCTCTGGCTATGTCCTGTCCAATGCTGGGTGTGGGTCTTGGGCTGTCTTCGAAGCCCTCCTCCCAACTTCTCTGGGCCCTAGATACCTTTTAGATAGTAGAATTACAGGAAATATGTCATAAAAGTATCGGAAGGGATTTTGAGATCATTTGGTTATTCCCTCCTCCGATTTTAAAGAAGATGAAAATCAGGAATATAGATGGGAAAGTACTTGTCTAGCATCACACAATGAATTAGTAGCAGAGCTGGGGACTGGAACCCATGCCTCCTGAGTCTGAGTTCCTTCTCTGCATTTGCGGAGTAACAGAAATATCATTTGTTGAGTCATTATTCCACACCAGGTCCTAGTCCTTTCCATTGATTATCTCATTTAATCCTCACAACCCCACTGAGAATGGCCCTCTTTTTTTTTTTTTTTTTTTCCGTTTGAGACAGAGGCTCATCCTGTTGCCCACGCTGGAGTGCAGTGGCACGATCACGGCTCACTGCAGCCCCTGGGCTCAAGCGATCCTCCCACTTTAGCCTACAGACGCGCGCCACCAAGCCCGGGTAATTTTTGTATTTTTTTTTTTTTTTTGAGACGGAGTTTCGCTCGTTACCCAGGCTGGAGTGCAGTGGCGCGATCTCGGCTCACTGCAACCTCCGCCTCCTGGGTTCAAGCAATTCTCCTGCCTCAGCCTCCTGAGTAGCTGGGACTACAGGCGCACGCCACCATGCCCAGCTAATTTTTGTATTTTTCGTAGAGAAGGGGTTTCACTATGTTGACCAGGATGGTCTCGATCTCTTGACCTCGTGATCCACCCGCCTCGGCCTCCCAAAGTGCTGGGATTATAGGCGTGAGCCACCGCGCCCGGCCAATTTTTGTATTTTTTATGATAATGATGGTTTCCCCATGTTGC